>LR137412.1:0-25836 GCA_900659605.1 Tisbe holothuriae | reverse complement strand
GACTCCCGACGGAGACGCGAACACAGACGGTCCCGATCCCGGAGTCGCGACCGAGACTCCAAACGTCGGAGGCGGTCAAGAAGCCGCAGTCGAGACCGCCGCCACCGCCGTGACCGGTCCAGGGACAGGGGGAAGGGGCGGTCGTCTGGCGGGGCTGGTCCGGCGGCGTCCGGGGGCGGCGCGAGGGACTCCATGTCGGTGGACGAGACCAACAAGTTGAGGGAATCGCTCGGGTTGGCGCCGTTGAAGTGAAGATAATTTGTGTGATTCTTGCGTGAGAAGAATAAATGAGAATGTTGAGATGTTTGGATACAAAATACGAAACTCGAGATACAGTTTTGTTCGTGCACTCAATAATTTTATCTAGGGGGTTGCGCTAAAATGGAAATTTAAGTGTGTTAACATGATTAAGATATTTTATGGAATAATACCTTTTATTGTGGCAAAAAACCTTGGTTATTACGTATACAAGAATACAACACATTACTAGTAATTTCTACTTGTAATGCAAATTACTGTAATTTAAGGAAATTTTGTAATTCATTACATTTCTCTGGAAATGTATTTGTGATTCTAAAATGAACTTAATTACAAATTACTTTTCCCCCTACATAGCTAAAAAGAAGTTGAGGAAAAAGTGGCTCAAAAACCACTCTCCCATGCATTAAAGACTTGGCCATTTTTTGATGCTCTCTGGGCATAGCTAGGCCATAGGTCCTTTATGTAGTAAACTAATTTGAGAAAAGTAATTTGTAATTCTAGCCCTCAGAAAAAGTAATTGTAATGAATCACATTTTTTTTGGAAAAGTAGTTGTAATAGTAATTTACGGAGAAATAATGTCATTTATTAATGTTAGCAAGAATCATTCGAATGTACGTAAAATAGCACTTATCAACCCAGGAATTAATTATTATTTAAGAGCGCGTTTGTCTAGCTTCATACTAGACTATGAAGTAAAATTTGTCCTCGGATGTTTTATGGATTTTCCAGCTGTCCTGTAACAAATTCGCTTGCCTTTAATATTTGGGCCTGCCTGTTCACACCAATCCATTTCGTATTAAATTTCCTAGTCATCCTCGCTCTACAAAATATTACCCGGTTTCTAAAAATTATCCGAACATTATATCTCGTTAACTTGCTTTTAGCATTCGCGATTCGACATTAAACGGGGCGTATTCACTTTTGGAAAAACATCCATCCTGTCTCTATCGAACGAAACCTAAAACTGCCTTGATAGCCTCATTGTTGCGCTCGGTATTTTATATTTCGTTCAATGTATAGCGTATATTGAATTTAAAAAAGCAGGTGATCAGATTAGATTCGGCTAATGTAGAATAACTTCGTAGCCTTGTGCATAAAAAGAGTAAGTATGTAACGTGTATCTTGTATTCCCAGGCATGATTCTCACTAAGAGTACCCAAAATGATAAAAGCTGAATCCCCCTTTGCACAAAAACTCCCCCTTTCATCATTGACACAAATACTCCTTCAACAGATTCTCATTTGCAGCATCCAAATGCTTATAATTTACAATAATGTCTGGCCCAGCTAAACCTCTAATCCTAGACATCTCCTCCAGAGATCTCGACTTTGAACTAAGCAGTGAGCCGCAATCGCCATTTCTTCGAGGCATGGATCTCTTCAGCTCGAACCCTGGGGCTGGAATGAATCTCGATCAACTCTATAAGGTAAGAGCAAGGACGAGTATAACTGAGGAAAAATTGAATTAACTATTTCAACTTTTGAACACAGGTTTACGTTGTTTAGAAGATCTGCTCCAAATCGCATGAAATCGTTTTCTATGGAAATGATAACTCCCCCTACATGATACAGAAATGTTTCTGATACCCTTTTCAGATGCCGACACCACAACAGCAACAACAACACGCTCAGCACACGGCATTTCACATGGCATCACCCGTCAGAGCGGCTCCAGCAATTCCAGGTACTAACACTTTGTCGGTATATCATCCATAATCATCATCACCAGTTCACCACATATTTTTAGGTGTTGCTCCTACTGGCTTCCACCAACAAACCCCTGACCACAACCCATTCATCCCACCAGCAGTCACAGTGACACCAACGAGGCAACAACAACAACAACGTCCAGCGCCTGCTCCGCCTGTAGGAGGGACCTCAGCACCAATGCCGATTCCACAACAACTTGTCCCGCCGCAAGTTAGCGCGCTGACTGCAAGTCCTTCAGTGGGGAGTTTTACAGAGCCAGGACCGATAATGCATGATGTGCACGAGGAGGAAGTTAAAGTGACAAATCCAGGTAAGCATATTCAAGCTCTAAATATGTTACAATATTGTCCTTATTGCAGTTTCTGGTCCTGTTGATTTTGAGCTCAACTTTGATGAAGTTGAAGAGAATAAAGAGGATGAGCATGCCGTTGAATCCAAGGATGCTGAACACGAGGATCCGTCCTCTGCTGAGGTCAAGTCCAGGATGGAGAAGGATGGCGAGGAGGAGATTAGGGTTAGTGAGGAGGACGGATCAGTCATCAGGAAGAAGGGTAAGAATTATGTGGGTGTGTTTCTAACTAGATACTAGAACATTATAATGGACTAGCTAATAGCTCATCATTGCCTCATCATCAGACATTGCCTCTCGCTTTGATAGTGTGCATCTTTACAGCCCTGAGCTGGACTAAAGTAATACTCGTATGTGAATATCTGATGGTCCGTCCTCAGTGATAAAAACAACACTATAGGTTCTGCACCCAATTCCCCATCAAAGGCAAACATTCCGGCACCGTCGTACCCAGCGGCAGGAACCTCCCCAGCCAAAACGACCGGTCGAGGACTGTTCCGCTGGGCTCGACAGCAGCCTCAAGATGGCTCTGAAGGAGGAGCCACCTCAGCGTTCTTTGTGGATAAAGATGGCAAGTCGGAGGAAAAGGAGGAGAAGAACAGAGGAAGCAAAGATGGAGAGCAAAAAACGGAGGTCAAAAAGGATCGACATGGAGGGATCAATGGGAAAGGTAAGGAAAGATCCTACAATCTCACTAAAATATTTATGCTCATTGGTTTCGTACATTGTACAGCTTATTGCAAAGTACTTCCATAGCCTTTTGTAGTTCAACAGTAGTTGTAAGCTATTAACTGTTGTTGTATCTCGTATTTTCTTGGTACGATTATACTTTTCCCGCAAAAAAACTAATCCACCTCCTCGAGGAGAAAGCATGTGTCAACGAGAGTCAAAGCCTTGAGTGACAACACCGTGCGCGCGCAACTCACCCTCAGCTGCTTTCCCCTCCTCACGTCGTGGTGGTCCGCGCCCTGCTAGAAGGGACCTTCAGTGCGCGCGCAACAGCCATAGACCTAGTCTCACATTCATGTTGTATGTCGTTGATGCCGGGCGTGAAAGCCCCTCTTGTATGTGGAGGTGGTCGCTTCATTAAAGACATTTTTTACTTTCTTTGGTTTGTGTAAGCAAAAGGGCTTTCTTTTCTACAATGTACAGTCGGGGAAGGAAAATGATCAGCTTTTATTACCTTTTTGTACTCATAATCTCTCGTTTTAACCCAATTTTGGCTTTTAAAAAGTTCAATGCATGTGCTATTAAGTCGCTCTATCCCAACTTCGCAAGACTTCTTTGCACTATCTTCACTATCTGTTTACATTGTTGCTTTTTTACAACCATTGTAATCTTGTCAAGTAGACTGTGCGTGTCAGTCTGCTGCTGCCACTAAAGTCCGAAGGGACACACACAAGAAAGCAAGTCAAGAGTTCCAAAAAGAATTCCAAGAGGAACTTGGAAACGATAAAAGCTTAGGAAAATGAACATCATAGGTTCATTATGAATGAAGAAGGAGTTTTGATTTGTGGTGCTATTGGTCTCTATTGAAGAATTAAAGCCTCAAGATGATGTCAGGATTTTCCACACTGGGGAGGCGGAAGTCATCGCAAAATAAATGTAAGATTTTAAAGAAACTTTTTTTATAACTTTTTTTGTTTAATTGTACTTTAAAACCCTCAAAATAACTGCTTGTTTCTGATAATATTGCAGGTTTCATTTAACCTATATAGGCAGCAAAAAGTTTTATATAAAGTGCCAATGAGGGCCGTAATATTAGGTTAATATGACTTAATAACCACGCAGACAAGCTGTCCAAGTCCCATCGAGACTCTCCTCCCATCCTGCCTTCCTCTTCAACACCTTCGCCACCTCCCCCGGAGGATGAGAAAGAAGAGCAGCTTGACCACAGTGGGAAGTGGGAGAGGTTCACTGAAGAAGAGGTGAAGGAGGAGGAAGAGGAAGAGGTGGTGGCTCTTCCGACAAGGCAGTCACTAGGAGACCTGCTCGGAGGGGTGAAGGAGGATGCTGCTGAAGACTCTGATGGGTCAAATGGGCTTGGAGGGGACATTGGAGTGTATGCAAGAAAGATTATGAAATGCAAGTAGGGGTGTGAAGGTTGAGATTATGGGGTCAGGGCACTAGGTTGTGTGTGCGTCTTCCAAAATCTGTCTTTATGATGCATATTTCCAGTCTGTGCTCACATTATGCCTTGTTTATGTTTGTGTTCAGGACAGCGTTTTAGGACATACCAAACATATCACGGTGTCTGTTTTTGCTCTACAATAGAATCAGCAAAATGTTATTATTAATGATAACTTAACATCTTATTATTGTTTTACAGGGCGAGGCGGCAACGAGCAGAAATTCCTTGGCGACGGCCAAACCTTCAAGGGCAAGCTGATTGGCGTGCTGGAAGTGTCCGAAGCCAGAGGTGACCGAATGTGCCAGGACGCGCTACAAGAACTCAAGATGGCCATCAAGGCGAGCGGGGAGCACAAGCAGAGGGTCATGATACACATTGCTGTGGACGGGCTCAAGATCAGGGATGAAAAGACAGGGGTAAGATGGAGATTTTAGCCTATAGATATTGTTTTATAACTCAATAATTGTGTAGGATTGCCTGTATCATCACCCTGTGCACAAGATCAGCTTCATTGCCCAGGACATGGCCGATAGCAGGGCATTCGGATACATCTATGGATCTCCTGAGAACGGACATCGGTTCTTCGGCATCAAGACGGAGAAAGCAGCTGGAGCAGTAAGAGTTTGTCATTGGGATTTCTCATAAGTAAAGTCTTAATTATTATTGTTTAAGGTTGTGGTGTCCATGCGTGATCTGTTCCAAGTGGTGTTTGAACTCAAGAAGAAGGAGATTGACGAAGCCAAGCAGCAAATTGGACGGGAGAGACAGATTCTCCAGACAACCCTAGCCCAGCAGCAGCAGCAACACCAACAGCAGCAGGATAACATCAGCGCCTCATCGTTCCCTGACGCCAGCGCATTTGGAGCCTCAGCCAGCGGCAACCACCAGCAGCAAGGCGCCTCCTTCAGCTCCTCGTCCCCAGGCAATGCCCTCAACTCTGACCTGGTTGGGCTGGAGACGGAGATGGCGAGTCTGCAGGCTGGGCTGCAGCAACTGGACCGGATTCAGCCCTCAGCCACGGGAACATCTCTGGGCGGGATGACTCAGCAGCCACAACAGCAGTCCGGTTCGACTCTCTTTATGGATCAGATTCAGGGGCCGCCTCCTCCGGTGCAGATGATGCAAGGCCCGCCCATGACTGCGGCCACGCCTTTCACTGCAGCGCCAAATACGGCTGCGACAAAGTCGTATCCTCAGGCTATTATGAGCTCTGCGCCGGTATGATTAATTATTAACCCCATGCCCAATAACATATCTAACTGATTGTGTTTATCTTTAGAAAAATGATGCCTTTGGAGCTGCTCCATTCTTGCCACCACCACCTTCAAAAGCAAAGCAACAACAAATGCAACAGCAGCTACAACAACAGTTACAACAGCAAATGCAACAGCAGCAGCAACTTAAACAACAACAACAGCAGCAGCAGCAACAGCAACCACCACAAGAGCACCGTGGATCTTTTGATGTTGGTGGTGGATTTGGTGCTGGTGCTCCACTCTTCCCGAGCAGTGCCTTTGGAGGGGCTTCTTTCATTGAGACTGGCCCCTCTGGTGCAACCTCTGCTACGGCCACGCCTCCTATGATGGGTGCAAGCTTTCAAGGGCAGCAACAGCAGCAGCAACAACAACCGAACAGTGGCTTTGATTCTATGAGTAAGAATTTGGAAGCTCCTCCAAAGAACAAAATAAATAAAACAACTTATGTTGTAGGTTCTGCATTTGGCTCTTCTGCATTTGACACCGCCCCGAGTGGCCTTAGCAGCGTGTTTGGGGTCACACAGCCGTCCAATGCCAGTTCAGCGGCAACTTTAGAACCGGTTGCGACACACAATAACAAGGTAAGTTCACTAACAATAGTTAAAAAACTCAAGTATCATCAGATTTAATTTACTTTTTAGGACCGACGTTCATCATCCCAAAAGTCCCCCGACCCTCTCTCCAGCCTCTTCACCGACTTGGACCCCCTCGGCGCCGCCGGTCCCAAGAAGGACTTCCCCGAGGGCAGCGGCAACACCTTCCCCTCCCCTGTCAAGTCCAAGCCCCCCAGCCTCATGACCATCCAGCAGCAGCAGCGGGCTTCCCCCGCCCCCAGCTCGGACGCTCTCTCAAGCGTAGGTTCAGAGTCCGTGTCAAACCGAGGCGTTGTCAATAACCTCGCTAACAGCTTCGGTACTACTACTAACACCAACAACTCTGTGGCATTTGAGGGCTTCGGCTTCTCCGCCCACCTGTCTGACCCTTCTAACAATACTAACAGTAACAACTGTGCTGCTCAGGTGTGTCTTCCACCGCCGGATGTTGTCAGGGATGGCAACAATGCCTCACCTGACCAGCTCTCTGGCGGGTATGGATCCATACCCCAGTTGGAGTCATCCCCGAGACGGTTCCGGCAAAAGGATCATGAACTGCAACAGCAGCAGATCTTGGAAGCCACCGCCACAGGACCCAACCTGGCCATCCCTGATTTCACAGCATATCCCCCGCAAGCCATCATCCCGGAGACGCCCCCAAAGCTGCCAGACCGGCCTTCAAAGTCCTCGTCTGCCTCACCCCCGCCCCTGCCGCCTAAGAAACCCACTGGCTCAGTCAGCACCTGGCGTCACAACCTACCACCAATGCCACCTGATGACATCTATGACTTCCCACAAGACCCCACCATTGGCCACAAGTCAGACCTTGGACTACAAAGTCAGGAGGAGACTCAACAGTGTATTAGTGATATCTTGCAAGCTCAACCTGCCCCACAGCCACAGCCCTCAGCCCAGCAGCCCAGCCAGCCTGCTATGGTGACCATTGAAGAGCTTTCCCGCATGAGTCTCATGGAGCTCAATGAGAAGATGGAGAGTGGCCAGCTGCCACCGGAGTTGAAGGGAATGTCAATAATGGAGCTGTTTGACTATGTCAGCCGGAGCATGAGGAGAAGGGCTGAGTTGGAACAGGAGATCCAGCAGGACGAGCGGCGGAAGAGCAAAGAACTCATGCCAGCACCGGAAGCCACAGAGATGAAACCTTCGTTTTCAGACAACTTTGTCTCTGAAAGTGCTTCTGTAAGTAAAGCTACACCACAACCACAGTCTGCCGTGCCCCAAGCATTGCTCCGGAAGCAAGACAGTGGTGCGAGCATGTCTCCAGGACCGCCGACAGTGACACGTTGCAGAGACTTTGACTTTCCCACATCAGGTGCTGCCAGCGCGTTAGAAGAGGCTCAAGAGGCGGCCGGAGCCCCGCCGTCAATCGCGAATGATGATGACTTCTCCGGCAAGACATCAGAGGTGACGGAAGAGACCTCTGAGCAGGCGGCTGACCGGTACGCGGTGCTCAGGGAGCTGCAGTTGGAGGACGAGCTGATATTAGCATGGCGGTCGCCCAGTGAGGAGAAGGATGAGAGTGAGGTGTACGAGGAGGCCAAGGATCACCTGGAAGGGGAGGAGGAGTTTGAGGGTGAGGCCTGGAATGGCGATGAAGAGTCTACGGCTGTGAAAGAGGAGGAAGAGGAGCAGTACTACAAGCCAAGAGTATGCTCCAGTGAAGGGAGTCCGTGTTCCCGGTCTGAGAATGAGCGGGAGAACGATGATGAAGAGGAGGAGGATAGTTGTCGGTCGGAAGAGCGGCCAAGGGGTGATGGGGCTGAAGGTGCTCCTGAGGCAATGCCCAGGGTTGATACTTTTGGAGGGGATAGTGGGTCTTTGGAGGATGAAGAGGACGAGGAGGAGGAAGAACTGGGCGTGGCTGCAGATGCCATTCTCTCCCCATCGCTCACAGAGACTGAAGATGGTGGGCGGGACACAAAGAGAGACAGTCAGATCCCTCTGTACACGCCCTCGTCCATTGGTGAAGACCCTGAGGACTCCTCCCTCAGCCGAAATGGCAGCATCAGAAGCAACAACGTCAACAACAACAATGTCAACAACCACAGCCGGCATCAGCAGCTGCCTCAGCATGATGAGGGCACAGTTCAGCCAGCCTGGGAGAGCACATTTGGGGATGCTGATGCTGCTGTGTGTGCGGACAGCAGCACTGGCTGGGCCACGTTTGACGAAGGGGCAGCTGCGGCAGCTGCAGCTGGGAGCAGTAGCAGCTGTGACTGGGAAGTGCAGCAGTATAACAATGGAGGGGGTAGTGGTAGTGGAGGTGGTGGTGTATGGGCCTCAGCCAGCACTAAGAAGCGGGTTTGCTCTGTGGCTTCCTCTTCAGAAGCGAATCCGTTCAGTCAGGACACCTTCACGCCGCCAGTTGGGGGCACCGGCACCGAAGAGTCCCTTGACTCTGAGCTGGCCTTTGGGGAGTTCCGGGTGCATGCCAAGGTGGTCGGAGGGGCAGGTGGTGAAGGGGATGCATTCGGGGTGCCAAAGTCGGATTCCATCAGCATTTTCTCAGTTAAAGCGGATCCGTTTGATGATGATTTCTTTAAATAAGTTTAATTTTTCTCCTTTAGTTAGTACTTTCAAGTTACTGTCAGTTACTTTTACCATTTTATGTTCCATTTCAGGCTCCCATGAATGCTACAAATGTCAACAAGTACATCGGGTTGGAAGGATTACTAAACTAATTCTTTAACTCTTTGCCCACTTTTGGTAATTAACCTGTGTATTGTTTTATCCTGTATACTGACTCAACCCTGCATATTAAGTTACCACCATAGACTAATTCTAATCGAGAAGAGGAACATGAATACTCCCTGCTACACAAAACAATAATTCTACTAACATATGCTTGTTAATATTAATAAACCTAGAAGAGAATACTAAACAACAATAATATTTAACTTTACACTCGCAAGGACGACAACAATAAACGCATAGAATGGACAAGATTAACAGCTGACTAGATGTGTTCTATTTATTATATATGGTAGTTATAACAGTATTTGCTACATAACTCAGTAAATATACGGATGCACTGCCCTAACCCCAGAGGCATCCACCGCCAACCCTGCCGTCTTAGCCACCGCTGTTGGCGCGGGCACCACCCCATCACTATTCACCAGCTCGTCCATAAACGAGATGTAGGTGATTGCCAACCGCAGCGTCTCGATCCTGCTGAGCCGCTTCTCGTAGGCGAATGTGGGCACCTTGTTGCGCAGGCGGTCGAAGGCTTCGTTGAGGTTGAACATGCGGCGCCGCTCGCGGACGTTGGCGGCGCGCCGTTGGGAGACGGTGGCCACGCGGCGACGTTTTTTGGAGGGGCGCGCGCTGCGTCTGGAAATGTGGAACATTTATTTAGATTACTTAGATTAACGCCTGATTTTTGGCATGATGTTAAAACGGCCGTTAGTTCGACGTAGCTCATTCAAATTTGCTACTAAAGTTAAGTTCAGAGATCAATTATAGGTACTGTATTGATCTCTGGTTAAGTTGAGACAAGATGTATCCTACGCCAAAGGGTCTCTTTCTACGAACAGTTTCTGGCAACATTAAAGACTATAAACAACAATAAATAATCTTCAAGTTAAATTTGCATTAAAAGAAACTCACTTTTTCTTTGTTGTCCCATTTGTCTTGACGGACGCTTCCGACATTGTCCCATTCGTACTCGACGCCAAACTCGTCGTCTGACTCCCCGCCCCGCCAGAACCGCCACCATCATGCGGCGGCGGAGTCACAGACCCAGTCACAACCGCAGCAGCAGACGCATGCTGCGCCAACGTCGCAGCAGCCGCGGCAGCGCCCCAGAACTCATGCGCATGTGCGTGGTGCGCCAGGCCGAGCAGGGAGTCGCCTGCAGGGTGCTGGTGGAACGCGCCTGCGCCGGCAGCCGTGGCTGAGTGCTCGTGCCAGCCGGTTAAGCGGTGGTGCTGGTGGCCGTGGTGTTGGGCGACTGCCGCGGCCGCGGCTGCCGCGTGGTGTGACGCGTGTGCGGCATGGGAGTGCGGGTGGTGCGGGTGGCTGGTGTGGGTTGCCGAGTCGGCTAGGAGACCTGCAGCGCTGGAGGCCGCGGCAGAGACACCCCAGGCAGCTATAAATGAAAAAAGCGTTAGTAATGGTGCTAAGTTTCCCATATTTTTCCACTACATGTAAATATATTAGGGACTTCATACCTTGTGTGGCCGCCAGTTCGTATCCCAGTTCTTGACTCGCCAAATGATCCCAGAGATGCGGATGGTGGTGGTGATGTGCAGAAGCTGCAGCGGCTGTACTATGCTGCCTGGCCACAGTGGAGTGACCTGTCGGGAAGTCTGCCGATGCCGAAGCTGCTTCTACTGGTGTGGAGGATGCGTACGAGCTGGTGGTTGAAGTGTTGCTGGTGTTGTGCGGGTTGGGGGACGAGGAAGATGAAGAGAGGCTGGAAGACTGACAAGGAAAGTATAAATAGATATTTTTTGGAAGAGTTGTTGAATTATTATTGTATTTTTCTCTGAGGGGTTTAGTGGACCATTTTCGCCATAACAGTATACATTTCGTGTAGTTATTCGCGATAGTTGGACCTATACGAGTATTATTTAAAAGCCATGTTAAAAGGTATGAAGAAATATGCCATACATTTTGACATGTTAATACGTCATTTTTATTAGATACTGACAATTCTTCATACCTGGATAGCATCCCTCCCAGTCGTCATTGAATCCCCAAACTGATTACTACTATTCTCAGCCTGCCGGAACGCTTCAGTCTCTGAAAACTTCCTCTCCACACCGGTAGGATCGGCGCCAACTACTTTACTCTGGCACATTGGAACTACAATGCTCGGCTAAAGGCGATTAATTCACGACTGAAACAAGCAACAAATACGCGATTAGTAGATGTTGACTCCGAAGGGAAGACCGCTCGGTGGAAGCACGTCCAGAGCTGAGCAGCGACGGACGGTCGTCGGAGCTCCTCCCATCCGCGGAACAGCTTGCGAGCCGCTCATTGGCTGGCGGGCGGAGGACAGAGAAGAAGGAGAAACATCTTCAATCATAACTTTTTTGCTCCCTTTTCCAAATGAAAACGGGAACTTTCCTAGATGGCTTTTGTCAGGGAATCCAGCTCTGCAGTCATGTTGGATGGTAAAGAGAAGGGTCTCTTGTAGAAGGCAGCTAGGGCAACTTTTGAGGTGTAACATCTGTAGAAGATGGGATCCGAGATGTTTCTTCTTGAAGGGAAGGGGAGAAAATGGATGCTGCTGCTACTGCTACTGCACAGAAGTGGGGTTCTCTAGCTACGGAATAAAACTGAGATTGCCTTTATGGAGCTGACTTCCCGACAATACCCAACCAAAGCCATTTATACGCCCTATAAGTAACCCAATTTCGTCGGGCATTCTGGCCACTGGAAAGAACTAACTCTGACAGAAGTAAAGGATGCTGGATATTGTTTTTGGAAGCATATTGCCTCCAGTCTCTTCTTTTTCATTCTCCTCCAACTTTGTGATCAAGAGATTAACAACATCTTGCACCTCTGCTGCAGCTCATGCCCCGCACCTGCTCCGTCATCACAGCTCGACGCGGCCGGTCATGCCTTCCATCTGGTGGGCCATGACTTTGCCAAAGTACTCGAGGGTCTTGACGCCGCCCTGGGCGCACTCCGGGGTCGGGGTCACTTGCATGGTCATGGAGGCTTCCAGCATGGCGTTCACAGAGTCCCTGGGAGAATATTAAAATACGATACTTTTGCGATATAGTGAAATGGGGTAATTTAGTACGACGATTATTGTATACACACATATTTACTATTAATTCCATTCTAAGAGGACTAATTAATAGCAATGTCTAAAATTGGCCGTCGTCGTTAAAAATAAAAAGAATAAAAACAGTATAAAACAACAACATAAATGCTTCTAGCATAAGTTTTCATAAAGTGAATTCTCGTCATACTCACATGTAGTTCTTCTCCAATCCCTTCTTCCCGCTCTTCTTCCACTCAGCCACAAACATTGCCATCCCGAGTCCGCACGGGTCATCCACAGCCTTGGCATCAGCAAACGACTCCAGAGACTCAATCATCATATCCTTGGACGTCTGGGACGACAGAAGCTTCTCGAACGTCTTCTTCGCCTTGGTGCACGCGTACGAGGAGAAAGAATCAGGGTCTGAAACAGGTATTGCATATATTAGGGTTAAAAAGTCCTCTCCCTTCTCCTGTTTAAATTATGCATACATTAGGGTTTGAAAATGTTAAATCAGAATTAACAAAAGGGTTCGTGTTTGAATATGTTTGAACAAGTGTGTTTGACATGCATTGACATATTGACAGCCAATCACAACTTACCACTTGATGCTTGAACAAAGGCCTCCTTGGCCTTTGTTGTCGCGGCCTCCCAACCCTCGTCCTCGTCTACAGCGGCTAGGAAGGCATCGCCGACGGCCTTGCAGAGTCCGTGACCGGCGTCCGGGCTGAGGTGCTCCCAGTAGGATTTGATGCTCTCGAGGACGGCTTCGTCAAAGTCCACGTTGTGTTGGGCAGTAGTGAATGAAACGAGAAAGAGCTGAAATATTAATCATCTAAAATAAAAATATCATCATTGAACACGGAAGAACATTTACATTGTAGCCCTAAAATGAAAGTACAAATGCATATTAATTATCCGGTACTCTTTCATCCATATATTAGTATAGTTTATGTAATAAACATGTAAAACAACCATGCTTTCCTCTTTCTTACTTTTATTTTACTTGTCGATCGCCGCCGACTCAAAATGCCAGTCCGTTTCTCTGCTTTCTACAGCCTCGACTAATTGATCTGTTTCCATTCTCCCCCCTCGCGCCGTATATTATTATACATACCACAGCAGCCACCCCGTACACAGACATCATTCTGCTTTGTCCACCGTCGGCGAAATATCAATTACAAATGACAGACAATCATTGCAGGAGTTAAAATATGCTTATCTCGCGTATACGTGTTGTTAGGGGGAGATTAAAAGAAGCGGACAAATTCGAAATGCGGGTAAAAAGGGTTTCTAAGCTGATTAAAAATGTGTTCTAAATTGTATCGATTTTTAAGAGACAGTGCAGGGTGGATTAAAAAGTCAATAGGGATCATATTTGGAAACCATTAAACAAACAAAATTAGATGATATGGAGGCAAACCTGTCCTCATATTCATTTAAAGGGACAACTAAGTTTGTCACCCGGCAATTTATTTCCTCCATTGTACTCGCTTTTACTTCTTCTTTTCTCTCTCTCCGCTCTTTCGATTCGGTTTCGCTCAAAAGCTAAAAAAGAAGTAGCAGATTATTTCTGGCGGTCGCGTACGGTCGAAAACTGCATCAACAGTAGTTGCGCTTTACAAAACCCGACCAAATAACATGCTTTAGATTAAATAATACTGTTATTAGCATTATGTTCTATTTTAGTCGGGTTTTGGCACCGACTGCTGTTGTGACATGGCGAGAACTAATCGGATTTATGCAGCGAGAGCAACGTCGACGAAGAGGATTCGCAACGCTCGGAAGAAGGCTCAAAAATGACTTTCGAATCTGAAGCATACATGGCCAGAGGGTAAGAAGAACATTAACATTATAAGCTATTATACGATGTAATAACATGCGTTCAAGGGGCATTGTAAAATATATAATAATACGTACGGTAACATGGACATGTATGCCCAACAAGATGAGTAATAATCCTGTGTCCGGGTGTCAGATTGAGCTGCTTTCTTTCTCTCTTTTGTGCATTTTTCGCGGAAAAAATATGCTCGTGTTTAATCTCTGTATAATCGGTCGGAGCTGTCGAGAATAATGGAAAGGATATTTTTGTTTCTTCTAGTGTGAACACGTGCAGGCAATTATTTCTCAATCAAAAAAGAGGTTCATTTGCAAAGAAGATCTAAAATATAGATAAGATGGCTTAAAATTTGTATATAGTCAATTGATTTTAAGGGATAGACTTTTTTTTATTACTTTATACCACATGTAGATTGTCAAACGGTTGAGGAATATTAACACTATAAACAACAAAGTGACTTAACAATAACCTTCACACTAGGAGTTGTAACAAAAGCACACTGACAAGGAACTGATGAATATGTTAATATTTTAACAAAAGGCCTTACAAAAGTTTTACTTTATAAGCAATGGGTACACGCTCAGCTAGCATCAGTTGTAGCTACCAGCTCAAGCAACTAGCAAATCAAAATGGCAACAACTAACTTGAAAATCTTTGTGATTCTAATGACGCTTTGGAGTCCAGCCTTAGGTAATTCCAAGTGTATGTAAGGGGAGGTTTGCTTTATCAAAAAATATTTTAAATTTTTGCCGTTTTCCCCGCCTCTCATAACTTCCTTGCGCTCGTTCTCTTCCTTCTGGCGTGTAGTCTCTTCTGCTCTCGAAAAAATCTCATAAGTTACTCGCACGCGTTCTCATAAGTCCTCTCAGGCAGCTCGTGCTGAAGCAGTGATCAAGCAAACCTTTTGTCTCTTTATTATAACCTGGGGTAATTCCATTATATTGTAGGCTTATTAAATGCTCAATTTGCTTTATAATGCAGCTGATACTATTACTCTGTGTGACCCAAATGATATTGCAAGCTTGGTTGTGGAGGAAGGGAAGGAGTACTGTGTCCAATCTCCAGGATTCCCAGCTGATTATCTTCCCAAAAAGAACTGTCAACTCAACCTTCAGGTTAGCAAAAGCAAATACTCAAAGACTTTTGATATTTTATGTATTGTATTTCAGTCACCTGAAGGAACAACCATGCAAATAGTCTCCAAGACCGAGTTTAAGATTGAGGATCACCCACTCTGTCTTAAGGATAGTTTGTCTTTTACCAATGGAACGGGTACACCGGGGGAGAAGAAATGTGGAACTATTGCACCATTCAAATTGGAAACCACTGACAACAAGGCTGGAATTTCTTTCAAGTCAAACAAGGCAAAGCAAGAAGCTGGATTTATGTTTTGCTTTACTGGTTAAAAAGAAAATATTATAATTTGATAGGCCAGCCACAAAAAAGAAATTCTTTTTAGTCACTGGAACCTTCACTACAGTCCTGCCTACAACTCTCAGCACACCTGCCCCAGTTCCTACTACTACTCCTGCTGCAACCACAACTCTTGCCCCTACAACAACAGGGCCAACCACAGCCGCCCCAACCACACCAACCCCAGGTAAGATTTATTTGGTAATTGAGTCATTGTTTTTTCACTAGTGTTGTGTATATATACGTAGCTGCTACTCTCCTCCCTCCTGCAACATTCACACTGTGTGAGAACGGGAGCCCTTCAGCCACAACTCTTACTCTTGAAGCTGGCAGAAAGTACACCGTGAACTCTCCTGCATACCCAGCAAACTACCCAGACAAGCAAAAGTGCATTCTGGTCATTACGGTTAGACTGGTTTAAATGCATTAATACAAATATTCACCTTGTGCTTCTTTGTAGAACCCCCTCAAACTGACTTACACCATTTTCATCCCGGACATGATCCTTGAAGATCACCCAAGGTGTAAAAAGGATTTCCTCAAGTTGTTGTTGACAGGTGCTAGTACCAGTCCAATGTGTGGTGCTATTTCAGCTCAGGAGATCACTGAGGTTGGCACTGGTGGGGAAATCATATTCAGCTCAAACAAGTCAAAGAATGAGGCTGGGTTTAAAATTGCCATTGTTGGTAAGACAGACCTTGGACTTATAATTAAATGCCTTTTGCTATTCTTTCTATCTTAGTGGCCTCATAAATGGATTCTGACTAAAGATAGATTGTGGACAACAAAATGGACAAGGAAGAAGATGATGAAATCCCTGTAAAATATTCAAAATCATTTCAATGTTTTGTATTAGTGTAAAATGGAAATAAGACATGTTTGTATAAAATGACAAATTGAAAATATATGCAATTGATCCAAAGAGATCTCAAAAACCCAAGAATACATTGTTTAAAAAACTGTCATACATTGATAGTTGCTGCTTACAATTAATTGAGGATGACAAAAACATCTTCTCATACAAGTTGGGAACCGCGCTTAATTGTCCCAGGTCACCCCAGCATTTGGAAAATATAAAGATTCCATTTAATATTTTTTGTACCTGCCAACCAGTAAAATTACCTGCTCCAATTAAATCGCAAGAACAAAAAAGTTCCTATCTTCTTATCTATTGCGCAAAAAAAGTTATATAGATTTGATATATCTCCGTTGTCAATTCATCAGCTTCATACTTTTGTCTTTATCTGTGATGTAAATGGACGGCAACAAAACACACTTCAAAAAGGCTAGCTTTCAAATTATCTATAGAATGATTACAATTGATTTAGAAGTTACACTTACAATACTAAAGGCTGAGAATAACATTTTCCTGTCCCACAAACGAGACTTCCATTAGCTGAGTCAAATTTGCTTGGGGAATACAGTTTTACCGTTTCATATGGTTAATTAAAACTTTTAACCAGGGTAGAATAACAATAATTACTTGGAAACCCATTATTTGTGTCTGTCTTTAACAGTTATTATCAATTAGGTGAGTGGATGCATAGATGACGACTGTGAGTGAACCTCAAGTCGCTGTAATATTTCCCTGCCACGGGACAAATACTGTAATCACACTCCCGGATGCCATGCAAAACAGCTTTTAAGGAGAATTGTTACTGGTAATGGTTTGAAAACTCTTTTACCATACTTTAATGTGTAATTAATTGACTTTCACCCTGTGTGTAAGTAGAAAATTTGACATTTGAACAATATTGAAAATCAGGGAACAATTGATTTGCACAATAAGAATTGTAACAATGCATTAATGCTACAGTGACAAAGCAATAATGAATATATTAAAATGTCAACAATTCACTATATAAGCAGTGAGAAAACTGTATGTCTGCATCAGTTCCTGCCAACGACATAAATAACAAACTTTTCAAAATGACATCTTCAAGACTAAGATTATATACCTTTGTGGTCCTTGTGACACTGTGGAGCCCTACCTTAAGTAATTAAAATATATTGTTAAAAGTGTCATTCATTATAGTTGCTTTCTTATTAAAGGCAATACTATTACCCTATGTGACCCAAATGATGTTACAAGCCTGGTTGTGGAGGAAGGCAAGGAGTACTGTGTCCAATCTCCAGGATTTCCAGCTGATTATCTGCCCAAGAAAAGCTGTCAACTGAACCTTCAGGTTAGGGATAAACATTAAAGCACATCAAAAAGTATTCTAATAATCATATCAAAGTTTAGTCACCTATAGGAACAACTATGCAAATAGTCTCCAAGACTGAGTTTACCATTGAAAATCATCCTCGCTGCCTCAAGGACAGTTTATCATTTAACAATGGCACAGGTACCAAAGGAGAAAAGTTGTGTGGAACAATTGAACCATTCAAACTGGAGACAACTGCAAATAAGGCTGGAATTGCCTTCAAATCAAACAAGGCAAAGCAAGAGGCAGGATTCATGTTTTGCATTATTGGTTAGCAATCTTTTTTCTCATTTTAAAACTACCATACACAAGTATTATGTTTTCTAGTCACAGGAACTTTCACCACAGTTGTTCCAACAACACTCAGCACACCAGAACCAGTAACTACTACTCCTGCAGTCACTACCACTCCCGCAGCTACCACAACTACCATGGCACCTACTACCACAGTTGCACCGACAACAACAGTTCCACCTACAACAACAGCTGCTCGTAAGTAACTTACAAGCCACCAAAGGATATTAATTTAAATACATCTTTCATATAGCTACAAGTAAGTAATCGTAAGTAATTTAAAAGATACCAAAGTAATGTTAATTACATCCTTCCATTTAGCTACCACTACTGCAGCCCCCACAACAACAGGACCTACCACAGCAGCACCAACCACTCCAACGCCAGGTAGGAAGCATTTTCTGTCTTCTGATATGTACTCACAATCTTTGTATAGCTGCCACCCTCCTTCCTCCATTCACATTCACTCTCTGCGAGAATGGCAGCCCTGCAGCCACTGCTCTTACTCTAGAAGCTGGCAGGAAGTACACTGTGAATTCTCCTGCATACCCTGCAAACTATCCAAACAAGCAGAAATGTACTCTAGTCATTAGTGTAAGTAAAACTTGCTCTCTATATGGGATGTTAGCCGTATTTACTACCTTGGTAATGTTACAGAACCCCAGCAAACTGACTTACACCATATTCATCCCTTCCATGGCCCTAGAAGATCACCCAAGGTGTAAAAAGGATTCTCTTAGGGTGTTGACTAAGTCTATAGACAGTCAGTTGTGTGGTGCTATTTCAGCTCAGGAGATTACTGAGAGTGGCACTGGTGGGACAATCATCTTCACCTCAAATAAGGCAAAGAATGGGGCTGGGTTTAAGATTGTCATTATTGGTAAGACACAAAAGGATTGTACTAAACAAATTTCTTTGCTAGTATATACTCTTTTAGTGGCCTCATGAATGGAATCAAGCAAAAAAGAGGCAGAATTAAGATGAAAATTGAATATGGAAAGGATGTTGCCGCCCTCGTCAAACAATATTGTGTCAATCAATATTGTGTGATAGTGTTAAATGTTGTATGGAATGTTTGTATGTGAAATAAATCTAATTTAAATGATCTGAAGAGATCGCAAAAACAATGAAAACAAACGTTAAACATATCAATTGCTATTCATTGACCATTTGGTCCCTTATTATTGGTTCATTTGGTTGCATTGGCTTTTTCAAAACATGACTAGCGTAGAATATCGGATCCATTCCCTTTTCAAAATATTTAATGATTTTAGTGCTTCTGGGTACGTTTTCTTTACTGAATTTAGATATTTTTTTTCAAAGATTTTAGAAGAAAATTTTGAGGTTAACCCCTTCAATTAATTTAGCCATATTAATTGAAGCATATGTTCAAAAATGTCCTCGCCATGGAACTGGCACTGCACTGCAAGTCTGCAACTAATATCAAGTTCTCAATTTTAAGGGTGGCGATATAACTGTCACTGTTATTGTCGATGTCAGTGTGTAATCCTCAAGACATTTCAAGCTTATTATGGGAGGGGACACACTGTCACCAGCCCCCCAATTTGCATCTGGCTGTAAGTAGATCAGGCCAGTATACTGCGTTCCATATATTATTACTAATTGTTCTACCGCAATCGTTGACGATATGAAATTTATTCAAAGGTGTTCAATGATATCAAATTGTTATTGAGCTTCGTGTGAAGACATAAATTGATTGTAAAACGCGAGAGAGATACAATAAAATATACAACAAGTTAACAATTGATTTGCACAAACAATAGGTTTTGAAACAATGTTATGATGGAGAACAATGTACAATAGAGATGGAGCTGGATTTAAGCCTTGTTTATTGTGATTTATAGGGACAATGTCATTGGAAATATAATGAGAGAAAGCAAATCTCGAACAATTGATTGGCAAAATCAGAATTTTAATGCGGATATTGTGACTAGGCATTAATGAATACGTCAGCATATCAACAATGGTCCACTTTCACTATATAAGCAATGGCAACATTTGATGCCAGCATCAGTTGGAGCTCCTAACACTCTCAACTAATTAATCAAAATGGCAACAACAAACGTAAGCATCTTTGTGATTCTAATGGCCCTTTGGAGTCCAGCGTTAGGTAGGAGGAGTAGTAATATGATACTGGTTATTATATATTAAAGACTTAATTTATAAACAAAAAGGTGCAACAACAACAAAGTATCTAATTATTAAAATACTTGTAATCCTGTCTTGTCTGCAATTGTATTATATTGTAATTATAGCCGCAACAATTACCCTATGTGACCCATACAGCATTGCAAGCCTAGCTCTTGAGGAAGGTGTTGAGTACTGTATCCAATCTCCTGGTTACCCAGCTGATTATCTTCCCAAGAAGAACTGTCAACTTAACCTCCAGGTCAGGAAAAAAACTTAAAAAAATGAACTCATCTTCTAATTCAATATTAACTTTTAGTCATCTGAAGGAACAACCATGCAAATAGTCTCTGAGACTGAGTTCACCATTGAAAATCATTCAAGCTGTCTCAGGGATAGCTTGACATTTACCAATGGAACTGGTACCCCTGCAACAAAGAAATGTGGAACTATTGCCCCATTCACATTGGAAACAATTGCTAACAAGGCTGGAATTGCCTTCACATCAAATAAGGTCAATCAGGAGGCAGGATTTATGTTCTGTGTGACTGGTTAGCAAAATCTAAATATGATTTTACATCTACTCTTCTAAAGACCTTTTCTTCTTCCAGCCAACGGACCAACAACTACCACCCCTGCTGCTACCACAACACCTGCAGTTACAACCACAGCAGGACCTACAACTACAGCTGCCCGTAATAAATACTTCAAAGTTCTTCTAGCTTTTCTTACTCTGAGGCTCTGAGTGACCTACTCAGCGAATTCGTTAAGTTTCTGAGCTCTTTGACCTGCGACATTCCATCAAGGGATGTTCAACAACATATTTGCCAAGTAACATTAAATTATTATCCGCCATCACCATGGGTGCAGAAGATAAGAATGGACTCTAACCATTGTAATAATAAAACTAAGCCAAGAGTTCCTAACTAGATTATATTGGTTAAATGTTTAATGAATTAGTCTCAAAAGGGTCCTCAGTTCTAATACAGTAAGGTTTTGTACTATATCCAGTGTGACGCACGGAATGCATGACTTTACATACCTTATAGATATACAATGTTTATAACTTTTTCTTTCTCATTTTAGCTGAAATGATAACGCTGTGTGAACCATATGATATTGCAACCCTGGCTGTGGAGGAAGGCAAGGAGTATTGTATCCAATCTCCAGGGTACCCAGCTGATTATCTGCCCAAAAAGAGCTGCCAACTCAACCTCCAGGTTAGGGTGAAAAAGTGAACTTGGGACACATATCTAAACTAAATATTTAGTCACCTGCAGGAACAACCATGAAAATAGTCTCCGAGACTGAGTTTACCATTGAAAATCATGATAGTTGTCTCAGAGATAGCTTGACATTTACCAATGGAACTGGTACCCCTGCAACAAAGAAATGTGGAACTATTGCCCCATTCACATTGGAAACCATTGCAAACAAGGCTGGAATTGCCTTCAATTCAAACAAGGTCAATCAGGAGGCAGGATTTATGTTCTGTGTGACTGGTTAGCAATATTTACTTAACGCTGTAGACCTGTCCTTCTAAATACATGTTCTAGCCTCTGGACCTGCCACAACTACCCCCGTTGCTACCACAACCCCTGCGGCAACCACCACCCCTGCGGCTACCACCACCCCAGCTGCAACCACAACCTCAGCTCCTACCACAACCTAGAGTTTACCATAATCATTATTGCATCCAATTACTTATCACTATTGGTGGCGTCATAAATGGATACCAAACAAAATTAGAAACATTTTGGAGAACAAAACGAATCAGCCAAAACAAATTACTATATTGCAAACCCAAAAAATAGCATTTTTTCTTCTTCTTTTGGAATATATATTTATATAACATGTCCTATGTAATGCTTGAACTAACACAATAAATGCAATCGATCCAAAAGGATCCCTCAAAACAACCTTATATCAACGCAAATTCATTTGGCAATTACCTCACATATCCGTCGGCTAGTCCACTAAATGAAGTTTACCTTTTGCCTACGACCAAGATTTCAATTGCCTTTTTGCAGAGTCATCCTTGCACTAGAGTATGCATGCAGTACAGTAACATTAACGAAATAGCTAAGTGTATTGTTATATAATTGGCAGTGAGAGCTACTCTCACTTTAGAGGGTGGCTGGTCCCTAGGTTACATCACTTCACACAGCTTCATGACATTGAACAATATTTATGTTTAATTAAGTGATGAACAATGATAATATTGGGTGCTTCAGTAGGCTAGAACTCTTTTCCTATGCATGTAACAACATTTAACACTTTTATTAACAATGTAAGTTATAAATCGAAAAGGCTACATCCACGATGCTCTTCATTACTTCATTAATGAAGATACATATATTAAATCCTTACTATACCTACTACAGTTGTAGTGTAGTGTTTTAATGCTTATATTAAGTTATATACAACATATATAACATAACAGTTTGAGGAAGGATGGAATACTTGTTTTAAATAAAATTAGAATTAGATATGCGAACCAGTTGCTCAAACAGTAAATCAAGACACAAGGTGCATATAACATCTACTTTTGTGGTCCATACTCGTCGCCCATACAATTATATTACCTACATAAATGAGACCCCCTGGTGAAAAAAGAACCATATTACTGTTGCATGAAACCTAGGCCAAGGGAATAACTCCCACTTTGAGAGCGCCAAAGTCGGAACTGGGTATCTGTTACAGATATCCATGATTTGTTCAAGCCAATCCAGGGCACCTGATATCCGCATTGTTGCTAAGAGCTACTTGCAGTAACATTTGCATGTCTGCAGTACACTGAGAACATGGTAGATTCGTGTACATTTGCAGCTAATAAAACAAACTGTCTGGCCGAATACAATAGAAGCAAGTTTCCTTTGTAAACTGTCTGGACAGCTCATCAAACAGTCGTTTATCTGTTAGCACAGAGGAATATTTTCCAGTATAAAACCCTGGAGAAATCTCGTTGATGGCATCAGTGTTCTGTTCGCAGCTCCTCCAGCAACAGAGAGAGAACACAGTATCAACCTAGTCAGTCAACAACATGGCATCATCAGTAACCTTCCTTCTGGCTTTGGCGGCCGCTTTCATGGCATCAGTGGCAGGTATTGTTACAACTTGAGATTCAGTAGACCTTTGAAGTAAACTCCATGTATAACTCTTTCAGATGGAGCTGATGTTACCATAGAGTTCTGCGACCCGTTTCCCATTATGGTCATCTACGTTGTGCCCGGCACCAAGTACATAATCAACACACCAGGCTTCCCAGCAGACTATGATAGAAAGAAGGAATGCTTTTTGCAGCTTGTGGTAAGTAACAGGCAATGAATTCTACTCTTCCTGGCGTACATGCCTGGCTAATGTATTAGGCTCCTGATGGTGCTACCATGGACATTGTGGCTCAGACCCAGTTCCAGATGGAGTATCATCCCAGTTGTCTTAAGGACAGACTTACGGTTAATAATGGCACAGGAACTGAGGGCGAGAAGTTCTGCGGAGATGTCCTCCCCTTCACCAAATCAACAACTGGAAATCTTGGTGGTCTTTTCTTCAAGTCAGACAAGAACCCAAAAGTTGGAGCTGGATTCCAGATCTTCATCTTTGGTAAAAGAATCACTATATAGATAAAAAGAATGTACACAATAACACAATGTTCTTTTATAGTGACTGGAACTGTTGAGACCAGCATTGCGCCCATTGTTGACTTTGAGACAGAGCCTCCAAAGTCCACCACTGAAGCTCCCACAACACCTGAGAAGGGAACAACCCCTGAAATTGATGGTTCCTTTGAGCTCTGCTTGCCCGGAGCTGGCACCAAGAGTGTGCTCACTCTTACACTTCAGGCAGGCATGTTCTATGTCATCAACTCACCCGGATATCCAGCAAACTACCTTGCTAAGCAGGATTGTCTTCTCACATTGGCCGTAGGATGATCAAGACAGTACTATTTTCCACAGTTAGTAACTCTATCATTCTAGCCGGAAACTTCTGATCTGACATACATCATCACAATGCTACCCATGGAGTTGGAGAAGCACCCTCGTTGTAAGAAGGATTCCATTTCTATCAAGTCTGAGTCCATGCCTGACGGTGAAAAGAAGTGTGGTCACATCGGTTCAGTGGAGATCACAGAGACAGGAACTAATGCTGAGATCAACTTTAAGACCGATAAGAAGAAGGAGTTTGGTGCGTTCCAGATTTATGTACAAGGTAAGCTGTAAGAAATTACATCCATAAAGCTTACGATTTTAACACCTTGTATTCCAGTGCTCTAAGAACGTGAAACCAATGGATTGCAACAATGTTGAAGTGACACAATTTGGCCCAACAGCAAACATTATTATATTATTCAGTATTTATTTTCGATTTTCGCATCTCGGTATTCTACTTCTACTCTTCTATTGATAACATAAATCTGACTAATCTGTACATGAGACAATAAAATACTGCAATAGTTGACCTTACAAGTTTGAGTCGTATATTTCTTTCCTCGTCATTGAACGGTACGAGTACATCACGAACAAGAAGTACAAAGTAAAAAGTTTAATTCAAATTATTGTAAAAAGTGACCGTTACTACTAGGGTATGGTGGTCGACTACATGGCTGAACGGCTATCGGCTATATATCGACTATGACAATTCGACCATCATTCGACTATATATCGACTATCAAAAGCCAAATTTTATAACATAAAACTTTAAAATATGAATATGGCAAGAAATGATAATATTATTACAAAGTATCTTAGTAGAAAATGTAATATGACTCTCAAGTGAACATATTAACTTAAATTTTGAAGCAAATATTACTATTTTAATTGTAAAATACTATTTTAATTTACTTCATAACTTTGGAAATCACAAAAGAGGCTATGTTTTACAATAAGCTATATCATATTAGTAGTTTTTATTATATTAAGCAAACATTGATGGCCCTAGAAGAGGTAGGATATATGTAAAACAGTACAATCTCTTAGTAAGAATACAGAATTGTATAAGTTAAAAGTAGTGAAAACATACTAAATATTAATTATTGTAGTAATTAATTTAATAATAGCATAATACTCAAATGTAAGGTGTAACATTATGCATATACAATGCAAGGGAAAATACATAGGCAAAATATATTCAAGTTAAAAGTAGTGAAAAACGCAAAAAATATTAATTATTATAGTAATTAATTTACTAATAGTATAATACTCAAATACAAGGTATAACATTATGTATATGCAATAATGCTTTGGAAATACACATATGCAAAATGTTAATCTTCTCATATTTTTAAGTTTATTTGTGTATATAAATTGAGGCATCCAGAAGTGCTCTTTCTTCAGCCCTTTAACTAAGTTTTAGGTGTAAATATACTTAGTATAGCATGAAATAAATAATACATTTTGGGTTTCAATACCAAGGAATAGCTCCTATACATGTTAGTATTATTTAAAAATATACTAATACTTAAAAAAACTTCCTTTTACATTATTTCAATTTATGTTATAAATCTTGGAAAAGTATGGTCGATATGTAGTCGAATATAGTCGACTATGTCTGCTCATAGCCGATAACCGAAGTTTCGCCATGGCTGCATACACTAGTTACTACTGTTTTATAAATAAACATTTGTACTCCAGTTTGACCTACATGTACAATCAATCTTATACAAATGTACCACAGCAAAAACGATTTTTACTCGTCTATTTAAACCCAGGACACCTCATACTGCAAGCATCAGTCTTCTGGTCTCAGCACCTTCAGTAAGAAGAGAGAAACGGAACACAGGATCGAACAGCATGTCATCTTTAACAAGAAGGGTGCTGTTGGTAATTGCTGGCATATTTGCATTGACGTCAGGTAATATCAAGTTTTGTTAATATTGAAATAATTTTCACAATAAATACACA
>LR137411.1:5104-44578 GCA_900659605.1 Tisbe holothuriae | reverse complement strand
GAGAAGAGTGCCTTACAATTTCAAATGACCGGTGTTGAGGGCATAGACATGGTTTGGCGCATAGAACGGAGGGTTTTCAATGCATATTTACTGTCTAAACTACTATTTATGGACATGTCTGTCTATAGAAATCATTGGCTCTGAATAATTTCTTTGTCTTCCTTCTTCTAATGGGATAGGTTTTTAAACGAGTGTGCCTCGTGCGAGGAGCAAAAGACACAATGCTGGACTTTGGAAAATGCACAAAACATTTTGGCATCAGACGACGACGAAAACGACCGTTTTCAGTTTGCAATTACAGACAAAACGCCATCATTTTCCCAACCCAAAAAGTTGGCTTTTTAGTCGCCTGCAGCTAACAGTTGCAATCAATATTCATGCGAAGAAGAGCACAACAAATGTGTTTCAGAAGCCTAACTGGAACTCTACTTGAGAGTGACGAAAAAGCCTCTACTCTATTCTTCTCGGTTTACAGGTCAGGTTACTCTAGACCACAAACTACTCATCCCTTTTATTCCAATATCTGAATAGATGCTTTCAAGAAGAATTCATAATGGTTTGTAAGAAAAGTGGTCTGCAATTAAAATCTCTCCAATATGAATAATGAGGCATCACCTCAGACCACAAAAGCTGCATTATCAATGGAAGAAGAAGAACAAAAGCAACATCTTGTAGCCGGATAGATGAGTCTTGTCTTTTAAGAACATGATGATGATAACGTAACGCTTTATTCGATGGACTGATTAATTGAAAATAATCGAAGGAATGCGAACGGAGAATATGCTTTCAAAGAACTTTCAGAGAACGTCTTTCCGATGCCTTTCCATGGATGCGTCTGCAGCTCTCAACATTCTGATGCATGTTATGTCCGGTATGGTTGAGAATAGTTCACAATATTCAAGGAAACACTGACCTAAAAGACTAGTTAAAACACGGTGTTAGCGCAACAAGTAAAGTAACTTAGACTACATTTTATCTTTGCTCTACCCATCTACTATTGGCAGATATCCAAGCTGAATCCTTAAATGCACCAAAGTCCGTTTCTTTTCATCCCATCTTTGGCTTGAAGATGTCTGAAATCCAATATTATAAAAAGATTTAAATCCTCGCGACTGTTGGAGCGTGAAAGAAGGAAAGGAACGTTATCGAATACAAAATGCTTTTAAGGCGGGAGAGGAACCATTTTTGGCCGTTACGGTTTTGTGTGTGTCACACGCGCAGTTTCTCCCTCATTCTTGGACAAAAGAACGTTTTAAAGGACACTTTTTATCCAACGAAATGGGGATATATACACCGTTGTCGGAGAATGATATAAGCTCCAGATCTTTTCAACAACTTCAAACATATACTTTTCTGAAAATTGTACCACTCTGTAATCACAATGGGATAATATTTTTATTCGTTTTTGCTCTCGGTTCAATTGTGCTTCACGCCTTTTAATAAATGATCCCCTTTCTCGAGCAAGCAAAAAGCACCATTTTCAGACCTGTTGCAGCAGGATATATCATCATATATAATGTAGATGCTCAAACATCCAAGGTGGAAATTTATGACTTTTTTCAACTTTGGTTTCCGTTGTGAATCCGTAAAGAAGCTCTTTTATTGCCTCCGGCAACATGAGATTGCTTTTTTCTAGACTAAATTGTATAATATTTGTAGGAGTCCTGAAAGTGAATTATAGACATTAAAAGAGTGACCCAGTGACTTATTATCTGAGACAGAGAAACTGCTCCTTAGATCATGTGTGCAAGTAGTAGTTCACCTTCTTTTTCATGTGTGTGTTGATTTAGGAAATTACGTTTTACAATCTTCTCACGAGAGAGACTCTTGAAATTATTCTCTCATTTTCACACCTGGAAATTGTATTCACGGGTCGGTAGCACCAATTTTATACCATAATAATCTCGGAGGAGCTAATTTCCCCCCAAAGTCAGAGGAGGAGGGTTGCCATATTGAACAAAAGCCTTCAAAAATGTTACAAGACACCTCCGAGCTTCATAGAAGACTCTTGAGCAGGTTCAAGAGATGACATTTGAACAAAATGAACCTCCGAATCGGAGTCGTCCACCTCCGAGGCTCCGAAGCACGCCTCCAAACTTCATCAAAAAGAGGGTTTACCGGTACGCGCGGTATATCCTAATCTGGGAAGAGCCCCTAACAGGGATGCCATGTATTTTATAGAGCACCTCCGACTCGGAGTCTCCAGTCTCCCTTCTCCTCCGAACCTCATCAAGAAGAGACTGAGGTCTCCCTCTGAGATCATCATCATCATGAGATCTCCCAACGGTTTTTTGGAGAGAAGAATCCCCAGAGGCGACTTTTGTCAAAGCAGCATCAAAGTTGATCAGGATTTTCACCTTTTAAAGACCATTTTTGCACCAACGTCATCTTTTTTGGCTGAGTCATGTGGGCAAATATAATTTCGGGAAGCCATTATTATTGTGTTTTTCTTTTGCCCTGTCGTTCTTGTAGGAGGTTTAAATTGGTGCAAATGGGTTCAAATACTGCAGGGATGAGAGCTTTTCATGCTTCTATCACATTAAAGACCGTTTTTATAGAGTAAAGAGCCTTTTTATAATGCAATATCAACCCTACACACTCACATTTGTATGGAATACTTGCTCGCAAAATCTCTCCCGCTCGAGCTTTTGACAACGCTCAATTTGCGGATCAAACCTTTGGGGCCGTTTCTTCTCATTTTTTCCGCGCAGTCAGCATGTTATTGCCACTTTTATCACTATTGCTATCTCGATACATATCGTGGAACTTGTAAAATGTGTTTTCTCCACCGGGATAAAAATGTAGCACGATTAGCTCTCCTTGCGAAAAAGAACGTTATACAGGGACAGGAAAACCCCTCGCAGAGAAAAGAGAATAAAACCGTTTAAGGTTAATTTCCTTCTCCTGGATATTTGCATCACAAAGAAAACGGACTCACTTCGTTCTTTTTGTCACTGTCTGACCATTTCTAAGCGCCATAAAGACCTATTTTCTCCCTTCTTCTCCATTCCTGTGGCTGTTTGCGTGTGCTCAGCAGCAGCTCTTTTGTTCGGGGATGGTACACGTTGAAGAAGAAGAAGAAGACTCCTAAAATGCAATAATTGCCCCTACGACTCTCTTCAAGCACATTATTTTAGCAAAAGGGAGTCTAAATGAGGCGATTTTGACTCCCTTTTCACCCTTTTGCCGCCGTCGTTGTTGTTGCCTCCAAATATTAAAATGGGCGCTTGATTTCTTCTGACATCTCGCGTGAACAAAGTTTCTTTTCAAAACTCGAGAGATGACAATGGCATAAAAGAGAGCTCGTGATGCTGGCTTTATGCATTTTGGCTATTATTTCAGCATAAGAGTGCTTCTGAGACCAATTCAGTAATAGAATGGTAGCTGGTTGTTTCTTACTCACAGCCACCATCATTAGAAGCTAAGAGCAGAAGCCTCCTGAACTCAGGTTGAGGGTCAAGGCCACACACAACAACAACATCTAGAGAGCGGACCTCAACCCTTTGGCTAAACATCTTCACACGGCCACTTCTTCGCCGTCTTCTAGCTTCTATGACAAATCTTTGTCCTGTCAATGGCTTTTTTAAACCCACCCTCAGGGGTTGAAACAAAACTCAGCTCTTAATTCCAGACCTGCTGCTGCTGCTGTGGCCATAGTTGCAATTTGAGGGAATTTTAGGAGAGTTTAGAGTTGGCATGATAACAGTGCTAGGACCAGCTGCTGCCGCTGAAGGAAGCCTTAAAAGTCGTAGTTTTTGGTGATAAGCAATGCTCAAAAATAAATTGAGGGCTCCTCTTTCTTAATGGCCAAGAACAGAAGGCAACTCCAAATCTGGCGCGCAAACACCAGTAGTTAAAAAAGGGTTCTGTCCATTATTCTTACAATAATATAAATTATATGATTCAATTATTTTATGGACTCCATTATCTCTGACCATATTGCAAATGCATCGCTTGGCACTCGCACCTCCGTAATAAAAATATTGACCAGCAGCACATGCAGTAGCACTTAATTACAATTTACAAAGTGCATCGGTCAAATAAGAGGAAATAAGAAGAAAAACAATCTTATTTGCATTTGCAGATCCCTTTTCTCTTTTTGCTGCTGCTGGAGATATATAATGCGACTTAAGTGAGAGAGGGAACACTTTATGTTACTCTGTGCAAAGAACGGCGAGGATAACCTTTACTTTACACTACACTGCCGATATTCCCTTGCAAGCCGTTATGAAACCATTGTAGTTGAGTATGATGCGAAAGTCGTGAGTCGCTCATAATTCTTGCTCTCATTTTCAAATCTCTGCTGGCTGATGCAAAAGAAAAGAGCAGGAGCTGCACCGCGGGAAAAGAAGAAGAAGCTCCTTTTTGATAAATATATGCATTGGAAACACTCCACACACTGTTATGCCAGCTATTTTGGACTCTTGGGGTTTTATTGGATTGGTTTTCCAACAGATTTGAATGAAATTTACACCCATCGCTCTCAGAAATGCCCTCTCAGATGAAAAACACGAAAATGATGACTGTAATAAAGCCTGCAAAAGAATTTGAGATTTCGATCTGTTCAACTACTTTAAAGCCTTCTTCTCCTCCTTGAAGAACACCCAGATCTTTTTATTGTAATGGTGCCTTCTTTGTTTTTGGTTTTATATTATTACCTTCCCCTGAAAACTACCGAGTAACATGAAAATCCTCTTTCTGTGTGTTTGGAGCATCTCAAAAGAAAGACCGACACACACAACTATTAATATTTCTGCATCTATTATTAACGATTTCTCTATTTGCATAGTTTTTAACCGTCACTGCATTTTATCATAGGACCAGAAAACCTTAGAAATTAAACCAAACAAACCCCTGCTGAAGCTTTTCTTCCTTTTTGACATAGATAACGATGCAACTTTTGCTGCTGCCTCCTTCCAGAGATAAGATAAACAAACTGTTGCCCAACCAAGGACAAAAAGCTTTGTTTTCAAATCTACTTTGCTGCATTCCCACAAAATTCTCTCTGGAGACACAACCAGCCCGTGTGACAGTTCAGTTCAATGCTCCTCTATTTATACCAATATATGCATGAGCCTATTGTATTCATATTCATGGTGCGATCTTCTCCTTATTTTATGCCGCTCATAACACATTGGAAACGAAAAAGATGCTTCTGCCTTATAAGGAGGCCTTCCTTTTCCCCTCTTATTATATGAGCAAACATGCCTAACGAAACAAATACAATAAAAATCATAATAAGCCGATTAGAATCTTTGCGATGAGTTATTTTACAATGTGCGAGAAAACGGAGATCTGAAGATCAAACAATAAATGTTTATTTAGAGCATATTCGTTTTAAACACGTCTGAGCTGGCATCGCGAATCGGGATTAGAAGAGTATTTGCAACTTAGTTGAATAATGGTCTAAAAATTGTCACCTGTAAACCCAATTTTCACACCATGTGTTCAATGGGGAGGAGAATGACCCCAAATTACAAAAAGAATCACCCTTCTGCTCATCGGACCATTTGTCTCTCTCCCGCCGCTTTATTGTGTGTTTACCCCCTTTATTGCGATTATATCATCATCATGAGGTGATCTTGTCTTTGCAGGGATCAAATCCAAGGAAATCCTACCGTGAAATTGACTCTGTGATCATCATACTTAACACACATAAGATTATTGTTATTTTTCGGCAGTATACACAAGACAATTACAGAAGGTGTTGATGAGACCATTTCGACCCGCCGAGACAGTTTTATGAGTAAAGTCTCTGACCGGGTTAGAACATTAGGGGAAAGGGTTTCTAAAAACTGCTTATAATATCATTGGAAGTGCTTGGAAGCTCATACTATTGTAACTAGAGCTCCTTCTACTTCATACTATGTACAGATAGAGGTAATATGATGTAAAATCAATAGACAGGTTATATAATTTTGTTTTGGAAACCGGTCCGTAGTACGTAGAAGTTGGTCTTTGTCGTCTCGGCTGAAATCGATTCGCCACGCGAGTGAGCTGGTAGTAGTAGGAGGAGTAGCTGATTTGATTGCACTTAATGCCCTTTTTTACTTCTTCTTCTTCTTGAAGATGGGTTTTAGAAGAAAGCAATCAGAAAATGGGACCGAGATAAATGATGGAACAAAGAGGGCGCGAAAAATCAAATACGGAGAAAATGACTTTTGTAATCGCACGGGATTTGAAAGCTACAGCCGCGTGAATATATATCATGCTAATAATGGTGTTAATGACGCTGCTGTCACATTGGTTAGAAGACGGCCAATTTTCTTTGTTTGCTCTTCTGCGGCGTTTTTGCTCACTGTAAACATTTTGCCTACTTGTGAATAATAGATGGGCGCACGTGAGAGGCAAACAGACGACCACAAATAATGTAAACATTTATCAGTAGTAGTCCCTTTCTCTGTTTTTATTACAGCTCATAATTTGATTTACAGCCATGATAATACTCCCTTGTCTCGTTTAATGTATGAAATGGTCATTTTAGTCGAGAATAAATGGGACTGAACACAATAATTTCCCTTTGTGTGCCGCTAATTTTATGTATCGCACCTTCTAGAAAACCAACGTCAAGCTTGTGGTTTTCCGCTAGACCTAAATTTCCCTTTTTTATCAACGTCTGAAAATAGCGTTCGTTTCTTCTTTCCATCAGAAATGGGATTTGAAATGATTTAATGACCGGTTGTTGAGCAGCAGCCTCAGATCGCGTTAGAAGATATGAAGCACAGTGGGTCTATTCCATGGTTCATGGGAAATATTCACCATTTATTATTTTAAAGTAGCCAACTATTGTATGTAAAGACTAAAAGTGTGCTCAATATTGATTCCGATCCCAACTCACTGTGCCGAAAATCTGTTTTAAAATGGTGGAACCACTTAATGTACCCATTTTCAGAGACACACACAAGATGGCTAAGTTAGATTCGATATATTGGGACACATTTTGTTGGCTTCAAAATGGTTCTAAACCGTTGGCATGTATTTTGACCGGAAATTCGGAGACACAAATTAACAGGAATTTTGGGACGTCTATTTTTCATTATCGGGTCAGTGGAGCAATTAATTGCTTGTTTCGACTCTGCCGCCCAAAGTCGAAATGTTCTCATTTTACTCAATAAAACACGTTCTCTTTGGCCATTGCAGGCATAAAATATGTTTGGCCTTCTATAATATTCACTATATTAGATCGATCATTATCTCTTAGCTTGTGTGTGCGCCAGCTACGCTAAAACTTTCAACATAGTTTTTCCTACTCAAAATAGTTTCCAATCCTGACATAGTTTAATTGCCGAAGAGAAACGGGGAGAGAGAGCAAGAGAGAAGAGAGAGAGAGAGAGAGAGAGAGAGAGAGAGGAAAGTAACAAGTTTTATTTTGGGTCAAGAGGTTTTTAATGTTTTTGTGTGCATGCATTTAAGAGTCAATACTGTCACTTTTAATGGTTCTGTGAAAAATGGCTTTGGGATTCGAATTATGTTCATTATTAATATCAAATCCTTTTTAAACAGATGGGTTAATTGGCATTTTATGACAGGTAACTCAGTAGTAATAATAGAGATATTCTCGAAATATAATCACTTTTAATCGCTTCGTATTAAGTATAATCCCTTTTTTCATGAAGAAATTGCACTTATTTTTAAAACGAAATACAAATAGAGACTTGATTTCTCTGGAGAAATATAAACTTTTTTCTGGTTTGTCATTTTCACTTTATACACATTTATATTTTAAAATGAATTTCTTCTTGGAAACGAGATGCACATTTTTGCAAGCTTTGAAATGAGCGGAAAACTTTTTTATGGGTAGCGCGACAAGTTTTGGACATGGCGCGTCTAGCAAAAAAATAAAAAGTTTTGTGGGCACAAAAAACGAAATGTTAAAAATGAGATCTTGATAATGTGGCAGCAAAAAAGTGATGACAATTCATGTTATCATTACTTTTTGGACTTCCTTTTTTAAATTGACGGGAATTTCAAACCATATTTCTCCATTTTAACTCTTTTTATGGCAAGTAGAGCTAATTTATTACAGAAATCTGTCCCAAAATGAAGAAAATTATTCATATGAAATAGCAACTCATCGTAATATTCGTAAATGGGCAGCAGAAAGGCGACATTGTTTAATTTGCCGGAGATTTAATAAAATATGGCGCTGAAATGTCAGGTAATTGAAACAAACTCCTATTTTTGACATTTTTAGCGTTTCAAACGCATGGGGCTTCTTCCCTCTAATGTAACACGTCTCGCGTCGTTTGCTAATTAAGATTTTTGACCATTTTGATACGGAAGAAGCCTTGCAAATACATTATTTAGCGCATACGTAAATTAAATTTCTTTATAAGAAAAGAGGATTGACCGTTTTGCCGCCTGTCTAACTATGCTAGAAAATCCCCCTTTTTGAGATTGTTATATTATTTGCAGAGTGAAACGGAGGTGCCATAAATTCTCTTACACACAATAGCATATTGTTCATATTTCATGACATTTTCAATGAAGAATAAATGGGCGGTGAAAATGGCTGCTTTTTGTGGTCAGTGTTTTGGCGGTGACAACATGGATTTGAATTGTTGCTTTTTATGAATTTTTGATTAAATAACTAATATAAAACTGTCTTATTTCGCACCGGATGTTTACGTTCATTTTAATAAAAGTTTACAAATAATTATTAACATATTGCATTTTTTTGCAATCTATCGATTATAAGTTTCTGTCACATGATACGACTAAAATGTTCTTGTTTTGCACTGAATGCTTAAGTTTGAATTTTTGTTTGTTATTGAAAAAAAGGTGATTTCTTTTGCAAACCACTGATTTGACTGAAATTGTCTCCACTATACTTCATGATAGTAAACATTTGACAACAATTAATAAACCCAAATATGTTTGCTCAGCTCAAGGACTTTTGTCTGTAAATAGCTTTATTATGCAGACTACTATTACTTTCCCTGCTTTTAATGAGTTTCATTTAATTTAATAGTCATTCTTGTAGTGGTCTCAAACAAATGCGTTACAATTAAATATTTGTCGCAGGTCATCGGTTTGGTGGAGATAACTACTCATTAACGGCCATATTGGGGGCTGGAGGAGTTCGTGTCATTTGTGTAGACAGCGGAAGTCAGACAGGGATGCCATTATGTGCTGTTTATACGTCAATAAAATTTAAACATAGTATACCTTAGCTTATGTATCCTAAACAATATGGCGACCCTGTTACAATTTCATGCACGAAAGTCTAGTCATACAAATTGTATTTTTCGACGCACGCGTGGCCACTGCTGTAGACAGATACAAGGAAATTGGTACGTCCAATAAATATCAATATAAAAATGGGGGACATTTTATACACGGACAGACGTCCTTGACTACACAAAATTGCTACATATGAGTGTACAGTAATAAGTATCTCTTTTCTCTCATTTTCAGGTATGTGACATTCCACAAAATCTTAGATGCCACTTTTTTAGGAAACGCCCTTTTACACACTCGCAGAATCAGTTGCTAATTGAGCGCAGATATTGAGCTTTAAAACCACTTAAAATATCCTCTTGTTGCTCCCCACTGATCAGGTCAGAAGAGAAACTAGATTAACCTGAAATTAGCGTCTGAATAGAAAACGGTTTTTCTTCTTTCCTTTAAAAAGTTTCCTTGGCCGGCCACGCCCTAAGCGTGTTTTATTCGATAGTTTGAAGACAAAAAGAAACTTGCTTTGATTTGAATGAGCCTTTTATTGATGAGGACTCCCAAACGTGATAATTATGTCCACAAAAAGGGTTGAATTATCATACAGGAAGCCGGTGAGAATGTGTTCAAGCAGGATTTTGTAGAATTCAGTTGTAATCTGATCCTTAGATTGAGTTCGTCCTCCACTGCTGTATATTATATGACGACACTTTGCCGCATTAAAAATTCCTCATACTTAGTCTTCAGATCCTGGATTGAGGACGAGTCGAATGTCAAAACTCGTCATAATGGAAAAAAAGATTTTTTTCTGTTTGATCTTTGTGGAGGATTATTGCGTTTTCAAGGGTGAATTAGTTGCTGACAAAGTACAATAAGGTGGAATACATTGGTAAAAAGCTTCATTGCATTGCAGACTAATGAAGGCCTTAAGTTACATAAGCTTTAATTTACTCTTATAATGCCCTTAGTACGAACAATAATGCAAATAGGCCTAGCGCTTAAGCGTTAACACATTTATAACGTCCGCATTTCAATTGTCATTTAAAAAGTTAATAATAATACAGATGGCTCTTTAATAGGCAACGCATCTCCGCATATAGACGCGTGGACAACACACATGATTAAGCATATGCACATATCCTCGCATTCGTATATCCACCATTCGTTATATCGCTAAAGCCTTAAACGGAACACTGGTCGAAATTGCGCATAGAAGCGGAAAAACAATATGGTTAACAAGGCAGCTCCTTCTTGTCTATTGTCTATACACAGTATCATATCATCTCACCACTTGTTAGCCACTCTCTCTCCGTTTCCCCCCTTTAGCCCGCCTTTTTATTTAAATTGAAACCGTTTGTAGCCTAAGGTGTGTGTTTTAAAGCCTAATCTAATCTCGCGGAGGGGGCTTCGAATCGGTCCAAATAAGGACAACGCGTCGTCGTCTCAGAGGTGTCTGATATAAGGATGGATTCTGATTGGCAGTCTCAACCTGTCACCGGCAATTGACGCAGATTATCAAAAACGTGCATCGAACTTTAACATATGACCAAGTCCAGAAGCAGTCTTTCTTTCTTGCAGCTGCCTCTCGGAGAAGTTTGATTTCCTTTTCTCTTCTCACGCCCTTTTAGACCCCTGCTTGCCCTGCTCCTCGCATGGGTAGCTCAAGGCAACACAAGACAATGATGATGGTAGTGGATAACTGCTTACACTACTACTACCGGAAATTCCTCATGATCTGAAGACACAAGCCAAAAGTCTCAGGAAATTACACTAAAGTCTGCATTTGTACCATTGACGTACTATAAAGCGTATTATAGTACCTCAATGGTGTGTACCTGCCGATGTAATCAATTTCAAGAATTTTGGCAGTTATGTTCTTCATGTCCAAGAAGGAGGAGGAGGAGATGTAAAATTTTAAATTACAGACTCGTCTTCTTCTTCTCCTTTAAAACGTGTGTTCAAATAGCTAATTCAGGTCTGGACTGTTTTAAGACGCTCTTTTGCATGTGAGAGCTTAAAAGTCGTGGGTAAAAGGAGAACGTTTTTCGTGGAAACAGAGTAACGAGGTAGCTAGCCGTGGAGAAGAGAGTTCACTTGAGGTACAAACCCGAAAATGGCCGTAACATGTACATACGTAAGAAGAAGCTAACATCGTTTAAGAGATTTCTGGTCTTGATAGTAGAAACAAAAGATATTTTTCGCGCCAAAAAGTGCGCGCTTGACCAAAAATGTATTTTGGGGCCTCCGGGGGGAAATAACTGAAATGACAAAATTACAGACTGCAAAATTTTCGAGTGGTAACGAACTTTTGGTGGAAAAGTAAGATATTATTATTACTACTGTTACCTTTTTATTTGATCAGCTCTTATCAGGCTTGAAATGTTGACTTCCATTTGGCTAGACCACAGTGGTTCAAAGAATGAATAATAAAATGTAGAACGACTTTCGAAAACTGCATTTCTGCCACTGTGCCAAGATGAATATTTCATTCCAATGAGACTGGCATTTAACCCACTGTGCTCCCAACTGATATTGAAATATCGACTGTGAGAATGAAACCTTATAAAAATGAAGAAAAGGAAGATCTCAATCTTTTAGAGCCCAATTTTTTAGAATCGGATTAAACAGGTGACAGAAAAACGAAGGAAGGAGGAGGAAATCTGGTCCCTCCATAAATCGGCTGAAATGAAAACCAGCGCTCTGCCGTCCAATGTCTTGCCGTTCAAAAAGGATGTTCTAGAACATTGGACAGTTGAAGCTTGTGGAAACATGATCCAATTTATGCCACGAGATTTCCGGGCAAGACAAAGACTCGAATTTGTCAACTTAATGAGGGAGACGACGGATTAGAGGAGAATTATCGTCAGGATGATCAAGACCCGTGCTATATAAATATAACAAAAAGTCCAGACATAACCGAAGGAAGCACTTAACAAACTACCCAAGCATCTTATGAAGTGAACGGATTATGGACTAAAACGTATAACCAATTATCCCGGCTTCTTATGAAATGAACTTGGCGACGTTATTAAACCGGTTTTGTTAGTCATTAGCAATCAATTCCTAACATTTACTTATAACCAATGTTACAAGCATCTTATGAAGTATACCTTGCTAGGTCTCTCTTTTCGTGGAAAAGTCCTTTTAACAAGCGCGGCGGAAAAAGCAATCTGTCCCGGCCCTAATTGACTTTTCCCCCATTCTGTGCATTTTTCACCCTGTCCTCGCAAGAATCCAATGCATTTCTCAACTTTTTAACCCTGGTCCAAAAACGACGTTTCCAACTTCCAACCCCCTCGTTTTCAAAAAAAGCTCATTTGGAGAAACGAAAAGCTCGGTGGTGGTAATTAGCAATTTGTAGTTGACCAGTTCTTCGATTGGTGCAAACCCACCCCTGCTGTAGAGACAAAGAGAGCTTTTATTTCTGGTACAATGAAATTCTTGTTCGCCGCCAAAGAAAAGAAAAGACTGTTTCTTTCTCTCTCCTGCAGGTCGCAGCGGGGTTGAAAAGAAAGGAGAGGTGTGAAAATGTCGTACTGTTGAATATTCAAAGAGCAATTGCGTTTATTTTATCAACATTTAGTGTTAAAAGACAAAGCGTACTTAAGCATTAAGAACACGAATATTCTTTGTCATAATGTTGGTCAACTTCCAAGAAATAGTCAAAATACTTTAAAGTTTTCAATGTGCACTTGTTATACTGCCATGCAAATTTAACACAAACTATTATGTTATACTTTCATGAAAGTTTACATACGACTGAAATATGTAAATAATTAATTAATTCATACACAGCTGGCTGGTGACCTTATGAATTAAAAAGAATAAACTTGGATTTTAATGCAAAGTTCACATTTTACAAACATCAATATTCCTACTTCTTTTTCCAACAGACAGCTTGGTTTGACTCATGGCAATAAAATAATATTGTTATATTTTGCTGGCCTTTTAATCCTCTGGCTGCTGAAAAAAATAACATCCTTAAAACCGAGATTTAAGAGTGAAAAAGGTTTTTACGACTTTAAACGATCGCCGTTTCCATTCCATTAGTCATTTAACAATCATTTCAACCTGCTTCCAAAGAATCTCGCGGCTTCCAATATATGGTTGCAATTACTTCTAGCTTCGACTGTCATCCGATGGAATTTCCGTCATTTTTAATCATATTTTGCTCCCCCGTTGGAGTTATGCGTCAGATTCACTCGACGCATTTTCAACATACTCGAAGCTGCTGGTTAAAAACGTCGTCGTTTCTTCGCATTTGTGGAATAGTCTGAATGCGCGGACAGATTCCGACTTGGAAGCGTTTCTTTCTTTCTCTCTCTCTCTCTCTCTCTCTCCTCGTCTAGAGACACTCATTTACCCCTCAGGGGGTGACTGACCGTGCAAAGACGACGAAGACGACCATCTATCTTTCACCGGAGGAGCAGGAGAATAAGCAACTTGTTGTGCTAAGGGTTGAAAATCACCCGACTGACCACAGTGGCTTCATTACCTATTTAATTAAATAACTCAGTCTCGTCGGAATCATCTGATGATCATTGTTGTCCCGAGATCGGACAGCAGGAGAAAGAGGGAGAAGGAGATTAAATTTTGTTTTGTTGTTAGAAAGAGTATCCTAGATGGAGAAAGAGAGACGGTGACCATATCTATTGAGACCAAGCATTTGGTGACAGGAGAGGCAGTGAAAATGCTGATGCTAGGAGAGACAGGAGAGAGAGAGAGAGAGAAGATCATCTCGTACCTGGCCACTCCATCAGTCGCTCGGTCGGACAAAACAAGGATCGTTTTGCACACAGACAACGAAAGAAAGAAAACTGTTTACTCTTCGTTCTCGAGAGATGGCAAAGCGAAAAAGAGATCAGCTTTCGTTCAGCTCACTCAAAATGTCACATGCTCAAGAAAAGGGGGAAGAAGAAGAAATCTGTAGATGATCTCAATACGATGATGACAAGAGAGACCCATTTCCACAACTGTAATATTAATGGCACTGCCACAGGGTAATAATAAGACCTCCACTTTCTTCTTCATGACTTCGTTTCGTGTCTTAATTTAATATTTTTCTTCTTCCTGCGCCATTTTCCCTGAAATCTGACGAAAGGCAATTAACTCATTAAGACGTTGCCGCCTCTTTTATGACAGAAGGAAAAGGGCTTTCTAAAGGCAACGCTTCAATTAGGGCATATTAAAATTCATCCTTATTTTTCTCGACGGAAGGTCGTTTAATTTCATTCCCTGGAAACCATCACGTCGTTGTTGCAGCTCGACCAAGAAATAAAAAGGTGGATTTTTGAAGGGTCTTTGAAGGGTTTTCTGTGCCTGCTGCTGCTGCTATATGACTCTGCTGTGCTGCTCTCTGCTCACTATTGTTATTGCACGAAAGAGAAGGAGAAGAAGAGAATCGAGTTTTGCTGCCGGCACGAACTCAAAACCACCCGACTGAACACTGCGCTTTACAACACATATAATGATCTAACAAGAATCTGGTCGGGATTAATGTATGTCCAGTTGGTAACCCTACAGCAGCAGCAGCAGTCTACTACTTGATTACACACCGCGCGCTGCTGCTTGCGAGCTATGGTCATATAACCCTGAAGCAGCAAAGGGCGCAGTGAGCTCAAAAGGTAGGCAGAGGGGCACGTACACACAAAAAATATTGACGGGGGATCAACACCCCTTCTTCTAAATCGTATTCTTCTTCAATTTCTTTACGCACTTTGCGCAGCAATAATCAAGCTCTTTGGTTGTTGTTGTTGTTGCTGCTCCTTCTGACCCGAATCACATTTCATGAAAGAAGCAAAAACACTCTTTACCTTTAGTCAGGTTATTAAGCTGTGTGCATTTCGGTTTCATTCTCCAATCATTCCTTGCATGCCGACATTTTTGGCAAAAAAAAATTCTGGGCCTTTCTCGTCACAACATGCCATAACTTTTATTGGTCGTGCGCTGAGATTATTTTACTACAAGAGTCATATTGGACACATTGCTCGGTTGAGCTTCTTCTTCGACATATTGGCCTCGGGCAGGAATGAAATTGGTCAGATAATGGCAGCCCTGAAAGACGAATAGACACAAGATGGAAGGGGGCAAAAAGTGCATGGAAGATAACTGATATGTCATGAAATCAAGATGATTGCTTGATACTTTGGCAGAAGTCGCCCTGCAGCGAACGGAGGGCAAAAAGTGAGCAGGTTCGTTTTGAATATTTCCTAATAAGAGGGTCAGGCCATCGTCGTTTGTTTTAAAACCTTTTTAATGCAGTCCATTAACGTTTGATTTCCTTCTTCTTCTATCGAAAACAATTTTTGCAAATAATTGTAAAAATTCCTTCTCCGCAGCCGAAGTTTTAAAGGCATTATTGGGCCACCGCCGCATTGTTGGACTCGGCTTGTTTGGAATTTCTGCAATTCGGGTCAGCGGAGAAAACGACACCAAATGTATTTATGACCGCGTGTTATGGACATTTGCTCGCGGCCTTAAAGCATTACTTGAACACAGAGTGACTCCATTTTAATGATGATGATGATTCTTCGTTCTTACAATGTCATTTCCTGTGTGTGTATAATAATAACAATAAAGGTCTACAAAGGGTGACCACAAAAGACTCAAATTATGATGATCCCGCGTGTCGTCATGGCACGCGGAGGAGGTTGCGCTCAGAGGTCAACAGCTTTAGAGTACATCATAATCGCTTATCTCTCTACACATTATACATGTTTACATAAGCAATCCACCTGATTTGTTCCCAAGTAAAACATCCGATACTTCTACTTTTTACCCATAAATGTTTTCTTTCCCCGTCTCATAGTTTCGCGTCCAAACAGTGAAGAACGCGCGGCATTCGGAAGCGAAGCTTGAACAAGAAGTGAGCTCTTCTTTTTCTGCAGCAGCTCAATGGGGTCTTGGCGCGCCTTCCCGCCGGCAGCGAGAAAGAGCTCTCTCTACTCTACTCTCTATAGTAGCAGTAGTAGCGTCTTCTCTCTTCAAAAAGCGTTGTTGCTACAGCGCCTACTCCTCAGCTCTATGTGTACGTCTCGCTTGCCCTGCTGTCGTGTCTCCGTCCGTTTTCTCAGCTCCAGTTCGAGAGCGACCCCTGCTAAGGAAGGAGGAGAGAGCGATCGAGGAGAAGGAAGTTTCCACACACCGGACGTTCCAAAACATTCTTCAGAGCACATTGCTCGAATACTTTGATTTTTGCCAATCACGGAGTTGTAGCAGTGTGTGCGTTAACTACTCTACAAGTGACTACTTCTACTACTAGCGGTGGTTAAAGTGTGTATTAAACTCGTTTAAGGTGCTCTTCAGAAGTGACTCACGTGTTGCATGCCCGGCATACTTGAGAACGGAAGGAAAAGTATTTTCAGACGATTTCTTGGAAATCATCATCCTGCTGCAAGGCCTAAAACGTAAACACTACCTCTGATATATATTCCCAGTCTGCACCGACTACAAGGTAAGAGAGAGTGATCAAATATGTTCTGGAAATAGTTGGAATATTGGGAATAGCTCACACAATGAGACAAGAATTAGTTTCTGTCGCTGAGTTTGACCCCATTTTAATAGCAAATGACCGGCTCAAGAATGGAGAGAGAGAGAGAGAAATCTATTATGGTAGTGTCAGCTGCTGCAATGGTCACCACCACCAGTCTGACTGTCCTGTCCTCTCATCTCAAGAGCACTTAAAACGGCTGCAAAAATCCACAGAAAACAGGTTGCGAGCCGACGAGACAAATCTAGTACTGTACAGTGGAGTAGTAGAAGTAAAAACAATTGATCCAGAGAACAAGATCACTGTGGTTGAAAACAAACATGGTCCTGTAGTTCCTATGATCCATAGAAAAATTCCACTGTGGTTTAATGTCAACTACTATGTACTGTATGTACATTCATTTCGCATACAACGGTCTTAATGTCAACGTTCTGATATCACATTTTTGTTGTGTTTCCTTTTGCATACTTTTATATCATATGACGACGCTCAAATGAAGCCGTTTTCGTCGTGTTTATTCATGTTTTTCCATCTCAAACATGAATTGTTTCTGATAAAGAATACGTAAAAAGCTGTTTGCCTCTGTTTTTAATTGCGGCTGCTTTGCGGTTTTGGAAATGTATAACGAGAGGGAGCTTTAAGAAGAACTTTTTGCGCGGCACGGTTATTATTATTATAATGATTATTATATTAAAAGCCCCTCTTTTGGCGTGATTTTGTTATTACGGCGAAATTGCAAAGTTTCTTTCCCATTCTTAAGAGGTTATTTTGGGGGGAGAGAGCTCCACCTTTTATGTGTGTTTAAGGTCCGAAAATGATGAAACTATTAAGTCTACATGGCATTAAATGAAGCCATTTTGATCGGCCATTATTACAGCGATCATCATCAAGAGAGTTTGAACTTTTGCACTCTGGGAGGAAAAAGTTCTTTGAGGAGGTCAAAGAAAAATGCTGAAAATGCGAGGCATTCTCTGCGTTCTCTGCTCCACTTTTCCTCTTCTTATCAAAAGTCATGTTTGCTCTCGTATTTCAAGAAGGAATCGCCCACATGGTAATGGAAAATTTATAGCATATTATATACATTTTTCTCCTCTTCATTAAGCGAAGTCAATACCTTTGCGCGCCACGCCTAGCTTCCTTGAGTTTCTTTGCTAGACACTCTGGAGAGATCTATTTGCTCACGACTATAAACAAATTGTAATCATGGAAAAATATGATTATAATGATCCTCCAAAATGGGAGTGTTAAATTTGGAGCCCACCTTGTAAAAATTTGATCCACATTTTTGTTCAAAGGAGGTGACGAAACGTTATTTGAATAATGCCGCGGCTTCAAAACGCCCTTCTTTTTTATACCATTAAAGACGAAAAGTTTTGTTTGCAACAAATTAGCAGCATGTTTAAAATATAAGAGTGGAATTTCGAGTAGTGCATTATTTCCAAAAGATCGCTTATCACTCTTAAAGGCGGTTTTGTTAAAACCATTTTAATGGTCTTTAATTTTGTGACAGCTACTCCAACATGGTTATAAATATTTTATACTGATTCACGGTGTCCCATTTTTGCACAAACTGTCTCGTCACTTTCTGGGTAAAAACCATGTAGCATATAATTGTCGGTAAAAAGTGGGTAATATAATTTAGTGCATGTGTTATTGCGAAAAGAGCTTTTGCAACTTTCAAGAAATTTTAAAATGTCTTTTTATAGCCATCTTCCCACACCAGTGTGACCACCACAGAAGCAACATTTTCCGCGAAAGAGATTCTACAAGTTCGTAGAACATAATTCGAACAGAGAAGATTTTCTCTGTTCATATGGGAAAAGTAACTTCAGACCCTCACATGTCAAGAATTCCAGCCCCGGAAGTAGTTGAACACCATTGACGTATTTAGAGCTAGTACGAGTTCTATGGATAGACTTCCCTTGGGACCGACCGAAAAATTCCCCGCTCCCCTGCCCAAAGAATGTGAAATATGGCGAAATATGTGAAATATTTCGAATACTTCCACTAACCGTTGTCAGTGCTGCTGAGTGACCCAAAAGAAGTCGCTTAAGTCGTCGTTCCGCTTAGACGAGGCTGACAGTTAATATTGCCACGGAACTCCAACAATACTTTACTTATTATAGTTCTATGGCTGGTAAGTAGTAATCAGGATCAGACTTGAATAATTCGTCCTTATTTATTCATAATCCCCCAGACGGCCGACGACAGATTTTTGCATGCTTAAGAGCACAAAGTTTTTGTTTATACCGTTTGCTGCTTTCCCCCTCTGACCAGATTTAAAACAAAACTTTTTACTTGAACAAATTATGTTTTTCTACGGCTTCTTCTATTCTAGATTTCTACGGGGATATATATTTCAGAAATGTGTCACATAATGTGTACAAACACACTTTTTTCATGAGATAAAAATCCAATTAAAACAGCGTGGCTTGAAATAATACACTTTGGTGCAATGGCCACAATGAGTAATTGGCACCAGATTATTATTTCATTTTTCGGGGAAATAATTAAAATTTAGACACACACTTTGCATTGCCATGTCGAAAATTTCAATGTGTTTTGACCCAGCGAAATCTAATTATGCCCCTTTAAAACACGCCATTTTGCAAGTGTCTAGCTTATAAAAATGTTGGGACAATAATATTGAGGCCATTTGCAGCACAATTTCGCAAATGAGTATTTTGCTAACATGAAAATAATTTAAAACAAAAACATTTCAATATTGAGGGAGAGAAAATATTAATTCGACAGTCACGATTTTCAATTTGGACTCGTTTTAATGAACAAAATTTTAAACTCTCTAAGGCAATAATTAACACCCCAAAAGTTTCTTTTTTCGGCAACGTGCGGGACTGCGGGTCAAACAATGCACACGGTGTGTAAAACCAAAAAAAATGCCTCCAGGCTGAATTAATAATCATCAACAAAAGCCGCTCCCATTTTTGTTATTCTCATCCCAATCAATTGACTTTTTATTCTTTTCAATTGAAATGATCATTTATTATATTTTATCCCATTTCTTTGTCCGCTTCTTTCCATAGCGGATGTGAAGGTCTAAAACGCGCGTGGGTCACTTTTAGACATGATGAAAAACGCTCATGACATGCCGAGGAAATTTTGTCAAGACTCTATAAAACAATCTGACACATACACGAGCAGGCACAGTGGGCTCAAATGGGAAAATATGCTGCAATTTTCTCAGTGTTTCTAGTTTAAATGAACAGACATTGATACTTGTTGCTAGATTAATAATAATTATTCCTATGAATCATGCAATAAACCCACTGTGTCGAGCAGGAAGAGGTCGGTTTTAGGACACTTCCATTGAGCTACAACACCACTGTGTGATCCCATCAGTTCAATGGCATGATATGAATCACAGCATTGAAAAGGACGCTTCTTCTTCTCTTTTGAGCTTCTCTTCCTACCATAAAATTGATTACACCCTCGACCTGAGACTGAGGGGCAAAAAGAGAGAGAGAGCTCAGCTGAAAGGAAACTTGAGACAATGCCGTGTGTCCCCAGTTTCCGTCGTTTTTAACACAAAACGACGTCGTTGTGTAAGTCATCATATCGGGTAATTAATGGTGTGCGTTCGCGCCGTGCAGTCGAAGAAGAAAGAAAGCTTTCTTGGCGCTAAAATGGCGGCTGGAGATGAGGGATGACTGAACACTTTTAGAACGCAAAATGGAGGAGGTATATTGTGTTCAAACTCTCTCTCCAGCTCCGCGTGAAAATTACGAGATTTTATCCCTCTTTGGAGCTCCTCTTTTTGTGTGTTTAAAAAGAGCTTCTCCTTCTAAACACAGGTGTCCGTTTTTTACCCAACTGAAAAACCTATTCATCATAATATTATACAGCAGCAGCAGAAGGAGGAGATTTGAGATATTGACACAGGTCATTGAGATCTAGAAATGTGACAAAAATGGTTTCAAACGTGCTTCTTTTTCTCCCTTTCAAGTCTTTGTAATGGCTACAAAGAGAGAGAAAATCGATGTCAAAGCTCATAACAGCGTGATGCATAATAAAGGGTTTTTTCTTCTTCCGACTCTTCATTAGCATTATTACAGAGCGCACGTGCACATAGACATCAAAATTGAAACGTCACTCAAATCGAATCCACATTTTAATCGATATCCACTCGCAAAAACATTTTTTGCTAAAACGTCCTTAACTCTCTAAAAATGTAATGTTACGGAACAATCTGTCGAATTATTCACATCGTTGGAGATCGATTCTATTAGCGTACAACACGCGACGGCGACAAATCAATATCTACTTCCGTCCTAATCCCGTATAACATTATAATAGCATGCGCTGATGATTAGATGATGATTCACCCCAGTGAGCGCTCTCGCTCATGTATTACGTACAGCTGAGCGAAAATGTATAAGAAGATCTTTTCCTCCCTCGCCTGCTGCAGCATTCCTAACATTCCATTCAGCCGTATTTTCCCCGGCAAAAGAGAATGTCGTATGCGTGCAATATGTACATATGATGAATAATTTACAGTGAGAGAGACAGCAGACCCCGTTTTATACACTTTATATGCATGCAAATGTGTTTCAAAGCATTTTTGTCTCTCTGATGCTGCTGTAACTACTTTTATTTATTTAAATGACCCCGCACAGCGTGGTTCTGGTGCTGCTGATAAATAGAGTCTACTGATCTGGCGGATAAAGATAGCATCGGGCATTCGTCAGAGTGGGAGAGACAAGAGAAAGAGTAATAAAATGCAGAGATCCGAAATATATTTTGTTTTGACCGGCATTAATTCACCTCTGACTGTGTCAGAATTAAAACACCCCACGTCCAATTTCGATGACTACAAATCGCGCTTGATTTGAAAACATAATTATGAGATCACAGCATGAATGAAATTCAGACTTCTTCGAGTCTCATAATTGTGCACTTTTAATCCTGTTTGCACACTGATAAAAGCCCTTGTTGTGTGTGTTAAATGAGGGCCTGTTTGCGTCATGTTAACTTTAATCTCTCCTCTGGTCAGACTTTCTGTTTATCTCGATCTCCCATTCTTCATGAATGCTTAACGCGTTTCGAATAGTCCCGACCACGAACACAAAATGCCCGGAATTTCGACATGAATTTATAACGCCGCACACAACATGGGATGATAATAAAGATCCCATCCTTTGATTGTATCGGGTTGTCTCCTTAAAAAGGAGCTTGGAAATATGTCATTCTAGCCGTCCAGAGTGTGGCTGGCGTCTGCTCAAACTATGACTTGCAGCTTTTATATTTGGAAGAGCTCAGCGAGAGGCTGAAGAATTGACTTAACGACTAAATCCGGCCACTCGGATTTCCAATGCTTCTTTCTCCTTCTCTCTCTCTCTCTCTCTCTCTCTCTCTCTCTCATCAGTCTCTATTCTCTGTTCTCTTGTCTTAACCTCTTTCCTTTCTTCTTCTCCCTCATTTCGTGTCGATCCAGCTGAGCTTTTTTAAGGAATTGAAGAAAATAAAAGTAAAATAATAGTGAAAACACCTTTTTCCAACTTATCATCTCTTCTCCTTCAGAGAGCTTGGTTTCGAATAACCCGCTGGTTCTCTCCGACCTAAAACGTGCGCTGTTGTAAAATAAAACCAGGGAACAAAAATTAAGCGTTTTTAACAAGAGGACTTTGGATTACTGTTAGAGACAGGACAACGAGTCGACAACCCACTTTTTACGACAAAGTTGTTGTTTATTGTTGTTTTTGGGTCTGCCTTGAGGGTTGTTTGGCATCGGGATGTTTGTTTACTATTTTCCAATATTGTTCCACTGTGCTAAAACTGACACAGAGGGTCAAGAAGAGAAACTTGTTACATTGAGCCACTGTGTACAGAAATTGACACAGAGGTCAAGACAGGAGCACACCTCTTGATTAACCATTTGAAATTCGGTCAATTCTCTTTGAGATGTAATATTGAAGACAATGAATCTCAGACCTGGTCATAATTTGTCGTCTCTACATTTGTCGTCCTTAGATTTTTTCCACAAAAGTCGTCCTATATATTTTCCAGAAAAGTCGCCTATACTTAAAGTCCTATAAAGTCGTTCTATGATTTTCCACAGAAGTCGTCTTACTTACTTCCTAAAAAAGGCGTCTATACATCAACTTGAAACCATATTGGTATGTACGACCAAGAAATTCTAGTGTGAAACCATGCCTTAATATGTTACCGTATCCTTGCCCACAGTTTACTACTTTCCTTTCCTTTCCTTTCCTTTTCATACATCATATATAATAGAATAGAAATGATACAACATCAGTATTCTCAGAGCAGGAGTAAAAAATATATTTTAGTACAAAAAAAGAAAAAAGTCCCTTGCCTCATTACTTTATAGAGATATTATAAAAATAATATTTTTTGTGGAGAAAATAAGGAATGCCCGCTCATTCTTTAAAGGAGATTACTTAACATTTTAGGCATTTTATTATGAATGTAGATTTAGTCTACTACTATATCCTACTTGGGCCAGAATCCACATTAATCTGAGACTTCCATAACACAATACAAGGGCAAAAAAGGGAAATATTTTATAATTTCATCCATATAGCTTTAGGCCCAGTGAATTAATTGTTCCAAAACATATTTGACTATTTGACTGTGATATTGGCAACAGGCCAGGTTATAAGATGGCAATAGGGAAATTTGAAGAATAGCTTCATAAATGAAAAATCGAAATATCATGTGGATGTTTGAACAGGACAACAAAAGTGGAACCCTCCTGGACGACAAATGTGGAATCCTCCAAGACGACAAAAGTGGAAATATTCAGGACGACAAATGTGGAATCTATAGCAGACGACAATTATATAGACGACAAATTATCCCTACCTCGAATCTCATTCCGCGAAATCCACCCTCCATTCTTTGCTGTCACTCTAATTGCTAAAAACGCCGCCGACACACCAAATCAAAAAACTCAAAAACTGACCTGCTCCAAAATGATGATCATTCTCATTTCTTTCGTCTGCTGGCCGCAGGGAGCAATTTGTGATTCAAAATCCCTCCTTTTTGTTTTTCTACAAAGGGTTGAGTCTGGAGTAAACAAGAGTCAGGTGCTGAGGAGAGAGAGAGAGAGAGAGAGAGAGAGGAGAGAGAGACTTAGAGCAGGATAATGAGATTCCCTCCAGCTTCGATATTGTCTCTCTCTTATCCCCCAACCCCACGGGCTGCTTAATTGTTTAGCCCTGCAGCCAGAAGAAAAAGGCTTTTTCTTCTCGTCTGTCAGATGCCCGTGTCAGATCGTTCTCCAAGTGCATTTAAAACAGGTTCTACTGCCGGCCGGCCGGCTGCTAGCCATCCATCAATAATAAATAAAAAGGATTTTAGGAATAACAACAAGTTGGGAGTTTTTCCCAGGGGCAGAATGGGTTTGATGATGGCGAAAGTATGATCAGACTGCAGAGAAATATGTTGAAATTGTTTTAATACTCGTATCTTTTATCTTTCTAGGTAAGATACACGACGTTGCATTTGCCAAAAATGATCTACTGCGGTTACAAAATGGACGTTTTTTCCCCGGAAATTCCGGTAACACATATCATGTGAGAGAAAACTGGACGCATTTAGCCGTACAATTCCAAGAACACTAAACATTTTTAAAAGGCGATGCAATACCGTTGGTGATGATGATAGACCTCGTTCAAATCTCTCTGCTTTCATCAGTTTAAAAAGGTATTTGTTGGAACATTCCAACTTCCTTCTCCTGCCATTGAGGATGTTCTGTTACCGGACTCTGTAATAATCAAATTATGGAGCAAAAACGTTGGTTATACACCGACGCTGCACTCTGCGGGAGCCTTTACTAATAGCCACAGGCACGCGAGTCGAATAAAACAAGGCGAAGGAGTGAATTTCTCGCATAGCTCCAAAATTCCTACTTCGATCTCGATATACAGCATGGTTTTAAAAATACATTGCCTCACTGTTGGAGTCGCTTCCTCTTCTTCACCCTGTTGAACTTTTTTAAAGATAAATTCAGCCGCAAGGGAGAAAAGAAGAATCAACGATGAAAATAGTCCACTCGTGGGGGTGAAGCATGTATAAAATGTGCTCTGCCAGCAATACCAGAATCATCTTATGCCTCAGGTGGGCTGGTAGTAACATGCAGCTGATCTCCTCGTAGTCTTTACTACCATGCAAGGCAGCTTTTTCCGTTGGTAGAAGAAGAAGAAGGAGAAGGAGAAGCCCGTTTTAAACTGACTTTTAACGGACTCTTTGTCGGTTGTAAGATCCCCAAAAACGACGGTTGCTGCTGCTGCCTGCTGCTTACATACGTGCACTCACACACCCAGGTAAGCTGTAGGAGGGGACCTTTAAGGTCAGGCTAATGGGGCTGAATGGTAGAAAGAGAGAGAAAGAATCCCCTTAAGAAGAGGAGGAGGAGGAGAGCTTTAATTCTGGCCGTTGGGATTTCTGGTATATACGCAAGCAAGCTGCTGTTCAAAAAAGAAGGAGGAGGAGGAGGAAGAAACGGCCAGGAATTTGAAAAAGTATTTCAAAAGGAATGCCATACCAAAGGCACTAAGTACGGTATGGGGACTTGATTTCGGGCTTTAAAACGTCTTCTTTAATGGCGGTTGCTACTTTTTCGACACACACAGGACAACAAAAGATGGCAACAAAAGTGCTACTTCTTCAGACCAATAGATAGCATAAAAGATGCACTCTGCTCCATTTTTCAACTGCACACGAGCGCACCCAAAAATCTTCTTCTTTTTAACGGCTGTTTTTAAACGTATCATCCATCAGAGTGTGCAGCAAAGACGTCATTTTTAAGAGTCCTTCTTGTAGTATTATTATTATGATAATACTGCTATTATAAGACAACAGGCAGAGAGAGAGAGAGTTTGTTGCTTCCTAGCCTGAGGCAATTTTGAGATTATTGGGGGCTTAAAACTGAGATGTAATGTGTTCATCTTGTGTCTTCAATCAAAAACTATCAGTCAAGCAGATTTTATCCAGATTCATCTATTATTTTTTGTCTACTTGTGCTATTTTTACTCTTTAGCGATATCGATTTTCGCCAGCCAGTGCACTTTTTATCAAGAAATACTTGGTCAAAGATCTACACAATGATCGTAATAATAAGCTAGTTTGCCGCGTGCTTCTAATTCCTCTGCATTATCGAGATATGTTTGCAATCGGGTTTTAATAGATTGTTTCGTTTTGATTGATGCAGATTCAACAGAAAAAAAAGAGAAAACTGGATATTATTACAAATGCGACCCCAGAGTATATCAAATGCATGTTTCATTATGTTTCCAATCTAGAAACATGGCAATTAAAGAGTCCGTTCTTAATTTTATTGCGCCATTAAGCGTACTTGCACATAAAATATGTGTAGATCCCTTTTAGTTGTGCGTTTTATATGCTAGGGGAATGCAGTTAGTATGACAATATATACAAGCGTGTGTTCAATTCGTACTCTTTTTAAATTTGTTAAATCTCGCTTACGGAGCATTTTTCCAATTCAGTCTCAAATTGTTCCGAGAATCAATCGGTGAAATTGTTTTTGTGGCGCATTTTAATTGCCCTCCTTTTTCCCAACTCTTTTTCCCATGAAAGTGACTCCATTTTATCCCTTTGGTATGTTTTACAAACACAGATGCTATTGATAAAAGTGAAACTGATTTTGTCCAATTCCCTGGCTTTTCTTGTTCTTGCCAATTTGCCCGTGAAATACGGAGAATTGCTTCAAAATGTGGCTTCCTTTACAAAAGACAATCGATTTCTAGTAAACTCTCCCTTTGGAGCATAAAACGCATTGCTCCAATTCCAGCCTTTGCTTGTATAAAACACTAATTATACCGCACTGCAATGTTGGTTTATAATTTTTATGCTTGAAATAACTCCCTGCCGATGAAAAATTCAAAACCGTAAAGCAATTAAAACAACCTAGACCTCACACAACAGCTTTAAAACCAACCCTACTTGGTAATTAATGGCACAAAAAACGCCGAAAACTGTCGCTCCCCTTTCTCCCCCTTTTCATTTAAATAAGCCGCGCTCTGGTCCAACTTTTAGGGGTTATAACTCGATTATGATTATGACTGCAAGCGTAGCTAACCTTAAAACGGACGTGACTAACGAAGACTTGAGCTAATGACGTGCACACAGAAAATGACACAATGCTCAAGAGTCATTGTCATCCTTTTTGTCTCAGTTCTGGAGACTCCCCGACAACGACGATCAATGTAAGCCATCTCGGGAGAGAGAGAGGCACTCAGTTTTTCTCCATTAATTAAGGTCCTTAAATTTCCCCCTTCAACGTCGCTGGTTGGGTTAGAAAATTCCGGGCATTCCGGGCGGCCAAATAGTTGACATATCTAGAGTGGGTAAAAAGCTCTCCTTTTCCCCATTTAGTCAAGTGTCTTGGAAAAAGGAAACTCGTTAAGCAAATTGGCTCCTTAACGAAATGGAGTCTTTATAGTGTTTGGATTTAAATCATTTATTAATGTCGTATATAAACATAGCTGCAGCTGTCTTCCGCATTTCTAAAAACGATGGCAGCCGCTGTTAAGAGAGATGTATCGGATTAAAAAAGGCAACCACGCCACAGCAATCAATTATGTTTACTCTAATTAGGATCTCTTTTTGCACACACACAGACAAGAAAGCATTCTTTTCGCGAAAAAAGTTAGTATCATGATCGTCTTTTCAGCGAAAAATGAATTAATTAACGTCTCGTGACATTTTTATACGAGGAGAAGTTTATGAAAAAATGTCTCTGGCGTTATAAAAATTGCATTCGGTGCATGCGTGCGTGGAGAGAATATTTTTGTTCTGTGCAAAAAAGGGGAAAATGGCAAAGCAAGCGAAAAGAATACGAAGTGAGGGGGTTGTTATCAGAATATGCAAGGAATTGGGAAGAGTTACATTTCAAAAGTTAAATATTCCATTCTTCACTCATTCGGGCCGTTTCCAATGTAATTAAGGTTTAAAATGTAATTTCCAATGCATACACTGCTTGATAATATGTATATCTACTAGTGCGATTACTGAAACAATGCAAAGGCAGTGGCATTGTTTAGCCTGCGTTCAACTATGTGGGGTAAAAAGGTTCCAAGGTACACTATGAAAGTTGGAATATCAGTCATTAAAATGATTGAAACTAGCTTTTGGGTGGTCCTTGCACCTGTATGATCCCATTTGGAGATTAGAAGCACGTTCAAATTGAAAAAAGGGATCTGGCTTTAATTAGAACGCAGATGTAGCTCATCTTTAATACAGAACCCTTTAACTCTCCCATTTTATTGTGTGTTTTACATGAAAATAAAGTTTTTTAACCTTCCTACTAGATTGACAATGTGATAGTTGCTCGTTAAACCGTTTTAAAAACGGACTTTTTGCCACCCTCTGTGGAGACAGATCACACTCGACCATATGCCGAAGTCGAACTAATTACAGATTAATAAATCAAGTGACTAATAACCACCTCTTATGATTGTTATTACAGGTATGTGACGTTACACGGAGACAAAAAAAAGACATATTTTTGGAAAACTGTTTGCCGGAAGGCTGTGCAAAAACGGAAACCCCCCTTTAAGCTGTGGCTACTACTACAACAACCCTTTTTCATCTTATTCTGACTGTTTTACAATGCAGTAGGCGTGAGCTAATAACGATTTTTCTCACCCCTTTGACTGCCAAACCCTTCAATATATTTTCTGCACAAACCGAAGAAAATAGGCATTATTGCTCTATCTGCCAGATGACGCTGCTGCCATTATTACTATCTATAATCCCGTTTAAGATGAATTCCAGAGACTACCACAACAATGGAATTGAGAGCATTAATAGAAAATGTGTTAATGTAACTCGATCAATCTGTGGTTTTATGGGAAATAATGTTGGTTAAATGCAATCTTCACTTTTTGAGACTCCAGCTGCGAGAAGAGAAGAAAAGTAAGAAAGAAAATGGCTGTTCGGTTTTTTGAAACAATTGTCTGGCTGCTGTTGGCATTTCCCAGACTGTAGGGATGCCATTATGTGGACTATAACCCGACCAAATGCTCATGTTGGGATCCCTTGTAATTGGTTTAAATGGCAGCCCTGAGCACGACAACTAGACCCATAAAACGTAAAGAGGCATTTTGGCCCTTTAGTCCTTCTTCTGCCCAATCACATGTCGTTGTTATACCTTTCTTCTTATCTACATTAGATCTTCCTCAACGTCTTTTCTGTTCTTACAGCATGTGCTCAATTTTTACTTCAGGTTCTCACACTGCTGCAACATCGGCCTCATTAAGAGTTTAACATTTTTATCCCAAAGATTACCCATATTTTGCAAAGTCAAAAGGTTAGGGTTTGACCGCACACAGCATCGGCAATTACGCATGTTTCAGACACACCCTTGTAATGCTATTTTATACAAGAGAGAGTATTTTCTCGCATGAGCTGTCATAAGAAATGCCCGGAATATTCGCTACACGCGAATGCGCCAAAGAGCTCTTGTTTTAAATTGTGAGCCTGGGAAAATTGTGTTGATTCCGGACTTGGATATGTGAAAAAGAGGGAAAGAGTAATAACACTATTTCCAGTTTAAATCTCTCCCCAGCTAGAGGTCAAGCAACCCTTGAGCGAATTTTTGGCGCAAAACTGCCTCCAGGCGGTCGTATCAAAAAGGAAATTTTTCGCACACACGCGACTCGAAGAAAAAGCCTTTTTGAAAGGTAGAAGTAACTTAAAGCTCTCATTTGCAAAACCGGACTCTTTTGCCCAGGGACATGTTTCACCTCTCAACGTATATTGCATGGTGAAAACTAGCTCTCTTTGAAATTTCTACCATTTTTGGGTTTGTACGAGTGCACACGCGAGGTGTAGATTATTTTCCTGAAAAAAATACAGCAGCATTAAAACGATTCAAATCTATTCCCACAGATGACTTGCAAGCATGCAAATAGAGCGATTTCACCTTTCTGAGACTTTTCATACACGAGCCAAACGCTAAAAAGATGACGTATGACTTCTTTGGTCCCTCGAGAGATCAGATATTAATCCAGAAATCCTCTTAAAGTGGCGTCGTCTGTAATAATACAACAACCCTCTGGAGATATCACTTGAAGAAAGGAGTAGAAATCGGTTTGGCTGCCAAATGGAGAGGGGCTGATTGGCGCCAGAAGCCAAAAAGTTATTGCTTATTCACGGCTTACGGAAAGCCATCGTCGTCGTTGTTGCGTGAGGCTCCAATTATAATTACGAACGGGGCTTTCCGTGTAAAAATGATGTCTTGAGCGTATCCAATTGGTGATCGCGTTTTTTGTGCCTTATCCCAAGACAATTCTTCAAAAAAGACCCATCAGATGAGATAACAGGCAAAAAAGAGGTCGGTGTTTAAAATCCATTAAACGAGCTTTTGGCCTCCTCGCCGGTGTGAAATCCACTGATTGAACGAAGGCATAAAAAGAGAAGAAGCTGGTACAACACTGACCTGATTAGAAATTCAATTTAGGAGGCCAGAGGCATGAAAAGTAATAGTAATAATAACGAACACGCCGTTTTTTAAAGACAAGAGAGACGCCATCAGTTATAATGATGCCGCTGCTAAGGCTGTCTCGCACATGATTAATAATATCGACGCGCCGGCCATTCAAAGATGATCTAAGGCTTCCCAAAAATGGAAAACGCTTCTTTTCATAATATAATTATTGTGACCAGGATTATTATTATTCGGCTGGCATCAGATTTTTACCTTATACGACCACCGTCTAGTTAATTACCCCTGTTCAAACGGACGATTAATTGGTCATTATCCGCTGCTTTTGTCGTGTGAAGTCGCTAATCATCTCAAAGGCCCGTTTTCGTGGCTATTTATTTTCCAAAAAAACTTCAAGGCGGCGTCAATCAAAATGTGTTTTCACCCGATTTGGAAAAAATGAAGCAACGACGATCACTCGATAACTTTTGGAAGATTGAGGAGCAGCCGTCGAAAAAACTTTTAACACCCTCGACCCAATTTGAGAGGAGGAAATTGGCCATTTTTACAGCATATTTCAAGCAGCACAGGAAATGAGAGGCTTTGAAAACCACGCGGCTGCCAACAATTTTTACGACGGCTTGACCTCAAAACATGTCCTGAATTTATTGAGTTGAGCACGTCAAGCCTTCTGTGTCTCTGACGTGTTTTAACTCCACAGGGAGTCTCCAGTCTCGGAGGATGCGGAGCTTCAATTGTCTCTAGATCTCTTTTGTTATAATGGCACACGATCTTGATGGGTTAGTTTGATCCCCTGAGGGGCCTTATTTCTTAAGATTGGGGGCAAATTGGCAGTGGTAGTAGTAAGTCTTCTCCTTCTCCTCCTTTGTCATATGTTTGTGCTGCTCTTTTGTGGTTATTGTGACATGAGCGCAAGGAAACAACAACTTTTGTGGTGGAGAGATTAAGGTATAAAAGCGCGAAATTTACCATTTTCAGCAGGAGCAAAACAATTGCTATTGTTCACGTTTGGGCGTCGATGCAAAAACAGATCTCTTTGTGTGTGTCCAAAACGGTCTAAAAATATGATATTTTCAGGCCTCCTTCTTTTTACCCGTGGAAAATTGTTGTGCCAAAAAGAGATTCTTCCTCTCCTTGTGTCTGGTAATTGCTGGCTTTCATGTGATGTACAGAGAGGGGGCAGAAGCATCCCTTTCGAAACCACAGTGTGCACAAAGAACCCCAATTTTAATGAGGTCTTTTGGACACACACTGTGGAAAAAATGACCGAGTACGCGCAATGTAATCATGATAAAACATGCATATGTTTATATTACAGCTTCCAGTCTACTCATAATTCACATGAATTTTCAATTTCTCCTCCACAATAAAGGCGTTTTCCACCTTTTGGTCATCGCTGAACCTTCTTCTTCAACTTCTTCTTCTTCGGCATCGGGTACTTTATCATCATGCAAACGTCGCTGCTGGCAGCAGCAAGTCTTTCTTTTTATCGTGTGAGGATCATCTCTGGGTTTAAATGTTTGCCATGCTTTGGCCCCGACGTTGATTACACCTTACTGCAAGATCATCTTTGCTGGACGACAACACAGCAACATTATAGATGAGCTGAGCTCCAGTTTGAAGTGATTTCTTTTTCAATCATTATTGATGACAGCAAAGCTTCTAAAAGTTCTAATTACTCGCGCATGCACTCACTCTACGATACACATGCACCTGTCTTGGAATCAACGCCACACGGAAATATCTTCTTGGGAATATTTGTAATAATGCCACGAGCTGCTGCCACTGACACACAAAGAAGGTCTAATCATGAGAAGAAGCTGTGGAAGAAACAAAGGAGGGAAAATGGAGACAGGAAATTGGTCCGTCTTGTATTTTTGGAGGCATGGCATGGCAGGTCAGGGGAATGCCGGGAATGACGTATTGCACGTGCTGATCAGGGTTGCCATTATGACAGTGAATCAACGTCGGGTGCAAAAGTCACGTTCGTGACATGATATCACCATGAGAACTTGAGCATGGGAATTGGAAACACAGTGATTTTAACGGTTATTTTCATCCGTCTATAAAGGGGGATGTGTATAAAATGATGCATAGTGTGAGCCGTTTTCTCGGGGTGGCAATTTAGAGATAATTGCCGGTATGATGGAGGCCTCTGTGTTGATGATAATTCCTCACTTCCGGAGAAAACGCATATTCCAGAGTCACACAAAAGACGGAAAATGATGATGATGACAGAAAGTTTTTCTTTGTGACTTTGTCTGCTGTCGTGATTAATCGTAGACGACGAGAATAGATATCGTCGGTATTGACCCGATATGAAGGCATGAGAAAGTAAGAATAATTATAATGGGAAGGCAAGATTGATTCTGAGTTTTGTAAGGGCACGCTCACACATGCAATTACGGCAAGCCGTTGGAGGAGGAGAAGCGTTATTAAGTCCATCAGGGGGTCCAGCAGCAGCAGAAGGAAAACTCATGTAATGGTAATAATGAGTGTCTTAAAAAGAGGGAGAAGAGAACCTACTTTTGATTAATGGCTTTTGGTTAAACTTCTAATTTCGTGGTTTTTAAACTCTCTCTCTCTCGGGTGATCGAAATTAAGAGGAAAGGCTACACGCACATTTTAACACGGCGGCAGTATCTCTTTTCGATTAACTCATATTTCAGAGGAGACTGTAAATGCACTTACTTCAAATCAGATGTTTATAGTGAGCTTTTGACATTCTATTGTGTACACCGATGACGGATGGTGTGTATTATTATTGCTCCATTTTGCATCTTTTTGCCACTTTGTGATGCATCAACCGGACAATATTATTCCCCGCTGAGCCCTATTCTCAATTTCACGCACACTGTGGCACAATAATGTTAATGAACAAGGGGAGATTTATTTTTTGCGTGGGGTCTCCGGTTAAATTTCGTCAAATCATGCCATCATATTTAACCGTAAACTATTACTCGCTGTTTATCTTGATATAAGATCAGAACGGTCAACTATGTAATCTATTTTCGGTCTTATTAGCCACCCAGACACATTCATAAGATGCTTTTTTGTTGACAGAAAATGGGCGTTTTAAAGTCGTCAGAATAATGGGGCCTTCCATCCTTTTAAGGAGCCTCAATCACGTTAAAAAGATGTTAATAATAATAGCCCCCGTTCTGACCTCTTTTAAACACATTTTAATACCATCCATAGCTCACTCCATCGTCCATTATCGTTTGAAAATAACGCTTACAAGTTCATTTCAGCATGACTATTGCTTTCTTTCTGGGACTAAAAACCCTTTTTGGCTCACTCTCCATTCGGTAATTCCCCCTTTTTCTTCTCCTCTCCAATGAGGTGTTTTTGATGTCTCATGACGGCGCAACATTTTCCGACATACAACAAAACACAATCAAGGCTCATATTCTATACTATTAACATTGGTGCCACCTGCCGGAGTATTACGAGAGACAGGAGAAAGAGCTCAAACGGTTTTCCCACAGATGAGGATACTACTCCTTAGATAACCGGTTTGTTGCACTTTTATTAATTGACAAAGCACGATTGCAAAAACTGGTTCTGTGCTGTACTGACATAAGAATCATTATGATGACTTCCATGGACAAAGAAAACAACGCAAAAAAGACGTTTTAAGGCAATTTAGGACAAAGGAGTAAAGAGTTTTGAAAAATCGCATTTTGTGTCCGAGCATTGCCAGCGGGGAAACATTAAACACACGGTCTTTGTGATGATGAAGCTGAGATTTCGCTCGAGATTAAAACATGTCAAAAGGAGGCCCCTGACAAGGAAATGTATTTAACTGCTTCTCCCATGATTGCTTGTTTACCATTCTGGCACCAGTTATTAAATTAACTCTTTTAAAAGGAGCTCTGTTTTTCTCAGTCACGAAGGCGATGTAACGTAATTAACATCTCTTAACACGGAAGGGGTCAAAGTTTAGCAGAAGTGAAAATAATGGTAGGAAAAGAGGCCTGAAAATGACACGAAAATACTTTAGGGCAGGTGCAAAACAACGACGGGAATTTAGGCCATTAAGCCATCCAATTAGCGGGGGAAAAGGAGTCTACTTGTCCGTGTTTTAATGGACTTTAAGATGCAAAAAGTGTTTAAGTAGTAAGAGAGTTGAGACGATCGCAATATTCAGCGCGAGTCTTGTCGTAAATTAAGGTGCGACTTGCTATAGTGAGCGCACGACTTGCCTATTAAAGAGGAGCTGATCTCCTCCTCGCCTGGGCAGGTCTGGGCTACTGGTGTTCAGTAGCCATAAATAAGCCATTAAATTATGCTGCTGCTACTTTCTATTGCCAAATAAAGCGCTTTATCTGATATTGATATTTTATTTATTAATTGATGTGTTTTCTCCTTTTCAACATGTCCGTGCAAACTGGTCATTATATTATGAAGCCTCCTTCTCAGTTTGACCAATTTATGGGTTTCAAACTCGTATAAAAAGTGTTACCGTTTGTTTTTACCTCCATATTATGAATTCCAATAATTACAGTGGCATGCTCAGCGCCCATTTGTTGCAGCTTTTTGCTCGTTTGTTTTTCTGAGCACTATAAACAACCTATACATACTTATTATGATAATGATTACACTACTACTACCGACCAATCCTCTATATGCATATGCTACGGTCGAGGCGAAAATGTGCCTTCATTTCCGTTTCGCGAATATTAGTCTTTGTTAAAAAAGAAGTGTAATTACAGCAGCAAAGCGTTATTATGATCATCATGGTCGGAGCAGGAGAAAATAATACTGTTCACGCGCGGACAAGGGAAGAAGAATAACAATAATAAATGCGCCTGCCAGCTATTTGCGCCCCCCTTTGTTCATATGGATTCATTATGCTTGTCGTAACCATTTTAGCGGGTAAATGGCGCCTTAGCTTGACATTGATTTAGGGGACAAATAGATTGAAATTTTCATATGCAGGGGAAAATATATTACCATGGGAATAGGGCTTATAATATGATGCAAAACGGGTATTAGACCCTAATTGCAAAGGTGTTGACCTCATATCTTAAAACCAAATTCGGTATATTCCGTGATTTAGGCACATTACTCGCACTGGAAAAACGATAAATCTCCTTTTAGAAACCTCAACTATAATTGTCTTGCATTAGCGAGTGTATAACACTCATTAAATTATACATATGTGAGCAATTACTCGAACCAAGAGAAGGTATAGAAATCTCGAACAAAAGCGTAATCAAATAGAAGTTTGTTTGACAATTCTAACCGCAATCCTCTCTCTCTCTCCCTCTCTCCCATCTTTGTTATATGATGATGTTGTCATTACAATCATTTGACAATTCAATTGGAGAAAGTTGAACAAAGACTATTTAAAAGTCGTCGTCGACAATTAGACCATAATCACACACAGCTATCGTGAGAAAACACATGCAAACAAAAGCTGTCTCTTTTGCGGTCAGAGACAAATGACAAAATGTCTTGCCCAATTTTTCTTTAAAGGCTTCTCCTCGTTTCGCGGTTTTCTTGTGTCAACAAAGAGGAAATGCTGCCGTATCATGATTATAAAACCAAGCTTGTTTGATGCTCTTTTGACCGATTTCTGTCAACTCATCGACGTCGACGACAAAAAGCCTTTTCTTGTTAAAACGAGAGACTTACCTTTTATTTGGATAAAGAGCCTTGTTTTCGCCTTTGTGTGTGTCTCCCTCTAAAAGCGCATCAATTGCCTTTAGTCGTAAAAAGGGAGAAACCTTTGTCGTCGTCATCCTAAATATAAAACTCGACTACAACGGATCTATGATAATAATCCCGCGAATTCTCAAAATGGATGCGATATAAAATTACTCTTTACGATACAAAAGAAGCTTTCAAATAATAAAATGAAAACGACTTTCTGACCAGCGTTAAAGAGGAGGCAAAAAGAAAGTCCACTTTTTGCTCCAACTTCGACATACAAAAGTAATTAGCCATCGAGCTCTTTTTGCAAAGATTTCTTCTACATGACGCTGACTTGTCAATTTTAACGACAGCAGGAGAGCAAGAAGTCGCTGTTTTTTCAAGATAACACCATTTCGCATCTTTTTGTTTAGCCCTCCCATGGCGCCATTCCGACTAATCTGCTCGTTATATTGCAACACCACACCCGTGGTCTTCTTGCAAATTAAGCTGTGCTGCCCCCGTTCTAGGGTTGACAATACTGCTCATACTAGCTCTATGTTGAGATCAATTTAGCTAACATTTCTTCAAAGAAATGGCAACCCTAGCCCCGTCCATCTTGTATACTAGATTGATGCACTTTGCGACTCAATTAACGCCACTGATATCATCTCTTGTGTGCTTCCTTGATATGTGTGCTGCTCTCAGCGGCTGTCTTCAGCTAATCAAAGCATCCATCTTGATTAACAGCAGGAGGTCTTTAAACAGCCAGGAGAACGCCCAACAACAAACAACAAACAACCACCTTATATGCATATTATTTGTGAGCTTTCAGCACATCTTATTTGTCTCTCTCTGACCTTGTCTTTGCTACATTTCACCTTCAAATTTGAGTTGAGAAAGCTTTTTGAAAATGTGTTTCCCCCTCGTAAAAGTAGCTTTTCCTTCTCTACTCAGGGTGTCGGGTGTCACACACGTTTTAAATGGATTATATTGAGTGTTTATGCTCCTAATACGATTGTGTTTATTAACTTAGCCACGATTCATGATTTCCCTTATTGCAAATAAACAGGCCCGGCCTCCCGATGTTGCAGATATGTTGATGTTTCATATGACATTTTGGACAAAGTTTTATTGCTGGAATGAGTTTACGTTTGGAAGAAGACATGAATGTCGTCCTTATACGTGAACTACAAGGGGTGACAAAAATATGCCTGTCGATCTAACATCCAGCTGGGAAGTGTATATAATTTCAATCATGAAAATTCATACTCGTTTGAAGAAGTGTTGTTGGCTGAGTGCCAAAGAGGTGATTTGAGCAGTTATTCTTCTTCTTCTTCGTAATTTGAGGGTCTTAACAGGGGCCAAAAGTGTCTTTAAAAATGATTAACACATTCATAACGTCGATTTTCAAGCTCATTTTTCATCTTGCGCACAATGAGAAAATGTCTATAATTGGGCGTAGACCCCCGTTTTTAATTGCCAGTTTCACTTTTTTTAAATGAAAAAGTATTGTTATTACGATTCAATATCCCAAAAGCATCTGATCGATTTCTCTTTTCCTCACGAACCCGACGCTTCTTTTTGGGCTCCCGGTCTTCTTTTCTTTCTATTATAATTAAAGAAAAACGATCGTTTTTGGCTACTATCGGCTCTTAGAATCTCCTTGAATGTAGGGTGGGAAACACGCTGGAATCATGATTCTAATAATATATAACGATCAGAGAGGGCCTTAAAAACCATGGCCATAAAATATTAGGTCAGCCCATCAGGGTTCATTAGAAAATCACGAGTTTTCTCCTCCTCCTTCTCGTGCATGTGTTAAATGGACGTGTTTAACCCGAGGGTCAAATATCAGAGACGGAAGGAAAATATATAATTGTTTCAACAAAAACATGTTTAGACTGGGATTTAAAAGGTTTTTTGAGACAGACTCTTTAATCCCCCGTGGAAAAAGAATTCGATTTCGTTGCGTGTTGATTTTATATGCACCCGAGTTTGACGGACGTCTCAATTACGATGAAACTCCCGGCTTGTGAAATCCAATTATTTGCTGCTCCGGTATAAAAACCTGAGATTAAATTAGGCCGGGGCATCATCATCATCTTCATGTAGCTGGGGCTACTTTCTTATTTCGCATGACAGTAACATCATGCAAACCCTATCATGATAATAATAATATTTGCCGGGGAGGAGATTTTTGATGTAAGAAGCCGTGACAGGTATTCGGAGAACAGTGACTCACTCATTTACTGTAGTTTTTGTGACTCATATTAATATGTCTTCTTTGTCTATATTTCAGGTCTGTGTAGACATCCAACATTAGCGAGGAGACGCCTTGGTCCGGCAGCGCCAGCGAGAGCGGCCAGACTGGACAGACTGAGGAACAGGACACGCCGACAGACACCACTAACGGCGTCCACGTGAACAACAACGACAACGGCAGCAAGACCACAACCCCGGTCAAGACCGGCAAGAAGCGGAAGAAGAAGTCGGCCGCGGCAAGTGCGGCGGCATCTGCGGCAGTCGCAGCCGCGGGTTTAGACGGTTCTGAGAGTGACGGCGGCGGCGACAACGGTTCCACCCCGGTCAAGATGCAGACGACAGATGCGATGAGAGTTCCCGGACTCAGCGCCGAGCTCAACCAACAGATTACAAAGTTCGACTCATCAGAGTTTGACGTGAGTTTAGATTGCATAACTGAGAGTAACACTTGTAACATGTGCTTTCTTATTACAGGACGATAAGGAGGTTACCGGATCTGATGCCGAGGGAGTTTGGGCGCCAGACATTGAGCAGAGCTTTCAAGAGGCGCTCGCCATCTACCCTCCGTGCGGCCGGAGGAAAATAATTTTGTCAGATGAGGGGAAGATGTATGGTAAGCGGAATTGATTTGTTCTCAAAGGATGAAGGAATGCGGCTGCGGAATTCCGGAAATAGAATATATACAGAACGACTTGATTTTTCAAGAGGAGGTCAAAGGAAGAAGACATGAAAGGGCCACAATTTTCAAGCAGATGTCTTTCTTGTGTTCTTTCTCCTCCTCCTCCACTTGTATTCTGTATAAAGACACCATTTCCTTTTTCCTACATCCAAATGCAGCGTCGTCGTCGTCGTTTTCTTTTATTTCTTTTTTCTCTCCCTCCTCCGAAGGGAAGAAGTCTTCCTTCCAACACAAAGGCTGCACTTACACGCAACCTTATAGCCCTTATGTAACGTCCAATATCTCGTGTTGTAGCAGCCTCCGTGGCAGCTGCACGCTATACACACGGCGGCAGCAGCAGCAGTGAAAGCAGCTTGGAGTCTAATTGCACATTCCAGACATTCCATTCTCCAGAGCAGCCTCGCTCAGCCATTGCTGCCAGCAAGCGCCCTAGGGACGGCTATACTCGCTATGGGGGAAAAAAGTTCCCCTATATCGTTTGGAAGAAGGAAGAAAGAAAAGAAACGCCGTTAGAAATGGTCGTCGCAGTCTACAAGATGAAGCAGCTTTCCTCCATCTCTACTTTTTCCAAAACGGAGACACACAGAAGCCGATAATACGTTTATAGCCATGTAGACAATATATGTGCACATATATACAGACCCCTTTCTCCGGTTGACGTTTATCACCGTTGTTTTATACCTACAATGCAAGGGCTCATTTTGGTCATAAATCATGTGCTCGGCCATTATTCACTTAATGTCAGGGTTCGGCCTTCCTCTCCGCAATTATAATTATAAT
>LR137409.1:0-16372 GCA_900659605.1 Tisbe holothuriae | reverse complement strand
TAGATTTCGTATGATAGAGTTTAATGCGTACGTAAGAATGTCAAAAGAACAGGAAAATGAATTTTATATCCGTATAACTAATATTGAATTAATGTATCTAAAGCTCCTTATTAGGATTTAGACGTACTAGGCCCTTAGTACTGAATGTAAAATAATATTTAATCAATATCTGATAGAAACTTAATCAATTTTTATTCCCGTGGATTTAATACGTATAATACAGTACTTCGAAGCACAACGTAAACAAAAGATATCATATGAAATGTATTCAGAGTAAATAGAGTAAAAATATTTTGTGCCTTCCTATATTTTTGTGTCTATAATGGTTAATTAATGTAGTCTTGCTCAGTTTAATTCTTCTAAAATTATTTTAAAGTTTGTTTAATAATTGAAAGCTACCGCCACCGGGGTTTCCCCAGATGCTACTTTGTCAATATATTTACATGACAATGTGTTTAATAAAGTTTGTTGGCCTTTTTTGTGCAATTTAATTTTCGTAGTGGCAAAATGGGAAAACACTTTGCCAGAATAAAAGTTGAAGCACATCTGCACTGGACGTTCACCACTTTTTAGTGGAAAACTTTCAAAATTGGGTTTAGAGATCTCTTTTCCCCACGTTCTGTTGGACTTTTAAAAAGGCACAGTAAAGAATCTAAAAAGGTAAGTAGAAGGTCTGGGGGCCGATTATTGGCTTAAAACATATTTTCCATAGTTTATACCAATTTTATAAACAATTGGCAACAATCTAAAGGCCATATATAGAGTCAGGAACCGCACCGACATATGAGAAACGTCGGACATCTCTTCTTTGTACAGACGATAGCTAGACAAAAGGTAATTCATCCTGAGCTGCCATTCTTAAAACCATCAATAGCATTATTAGGCTTCCCTTTTAACCGCCATTTCTAGGCCTCCGGCTCATATTGGTGTTTTCTCCTTTCCTACTGATCTTAGGCAAGAAAAAAATACAACTTACTAGAGCTGTAGATCGGTGCACCGAAATACCGGGAAAAAAGATAGCACACTTGTGCTTTAACAGAGACAGACTTGAAAACCTACTAGAAATACTAGTGCTTTGCACACGAGAACGCTATCTAAGATGCCTTGCACTGAAAATTTTACTGTAGATTATTGACTACAGTACATAGTACGAAGTAACCACACCCACACACACACACAGCCCTTTATACTTTCTGCAACATAAACAATGTTCTGTATTGATTTTATAATCTATTTTATGTCACAACACAATTCACTATGGTTTCGTGTTTTTAAATCCTAAACGGATCCCATTTTCCTTCATAACCTATAAAGAACAGTCAGATGGTCCGGAAAATATTTGCAGCATTTATCGACCAAGAAAATACTGGCATACCACCGATCCCTGCCCTTACTCTGTTCTTTTATTCTACCGTTATAGACGATTCTACCACATATACTGAATACTGCAATGTGCCTTGATCGTCTTCTTACGATACTATCAAGACTGAAGAGTAGAGTCATTCCACAGAACATTCTTTAAGAGAGCTGGGATTGATTAGGTTGCAGTACTGTCTGAAGACAGAGATCAGAAACCGTTGATCCTATTACATTCTTGAGGCTTAGCATTATTTTTGTCACAGTTGGATCGTATTGGATGTGTTTATTAACGAAATAGAATTTCTGTTCCTTGCCCTAACATTCCATTTGAGTCTACAGTATGTACAATGAAATAATAAATGAGTTACGTTACGTGCTTCCATGTAACCCTGAGAAAAGGGATATATATGGAATGGCGGTTCTTTTAACAGCTGTTTTCACTCTGCCAGCTAATGAGAAAAGAAGAAGGGAAAGAGGTTTTATCAGTAAGGGGCGGAAAAATGCCTTTTACAGGGTGTTTTTTTTTTAAATTGATCAAAAGTATTGGCCTATATCTCAGCCATACGGCATCCAATGATGTTTGTTATGAAGTCAAAAAATCTTTTTTGGATATGGAATTGTCCAAACTTTTATGTCCCATGTTGTAATTTAGCATTTTCCTCTTCCTTTTGGTATCAAGAGCTATTCTTGCAAAGTGAACCATAGAAATACCTCCAAATAGCCAAAAGGCTAAACTTTAGAAAAATATTGTAATCAAGTCCCAAAGTGTACAAACATGGTTGCAATGCCTTTTTGAAATGAGAAAAATACACTTTAAAGGCTTTTGGGTTGATTACAGGCAGTTTTAGGGTCATTTATAGCTATTCTCAAATTGGCTGCTGGAGGGTTACTTAGTAAAATGGGGGTTTACCTCCTGTCACCCAATTGATTATAAATAGTAATAATAAAATTAAATATTCTGTTTTAAGGTGTGTAACATAAAGTTCCATATCTAAAACAACTTTTTTGACTTCATAACAAAAGTGATTGGATGTCTCATAGCAGAGATATAAGCCAATACTTTTGATCAAGTTAAGAAAAACACCCTGTAGTTTAATGACTCCATTATATTTTACAGGCCATGCTGGCTATCACAAAATAAACCTTATTAAAAAATGTCATTTTAAGAATTGGTGGCAATGCACTGTATATTCATATTTTATAGCAACCCATGGTGCTTGGTCAGAATGGCAAACTACAGGTGGTTGCAATGGAGAGTGCGGCAAGGAAGAGGAATGGCTCACTAGAGATTGCAACAATCCGGAGCCATCTAATGGCGGCAACTACTGCAAGGGCGGATTCACAATAAGAGGATTCTTTAAAGTGGAGAATTGTCAATTAGACGGGTCAACTTGTTCGGGTAATAATAGAATTGATTCATGCAAACTTACAATTTTGATGTAATGTATTTAAACTGCATTGTTTCTGCGAGGAAATTATAGTTATATTAGAAATAATATCTTATAGAAATCCGAGGTGGCTGGTCTTCATGGGGTGCCCCAAGTCTATGTGAGGGCGTGTGTGGCACTGGGTACAGAGTATACAGAAGGGAATGTAACAATCCGGAGCCAAGTAGTGGAGCTGCTTACTGTATTAAATACCCACATGGGGAAACAAAAGTGGAGGACTGTATTCTTCCACAGAATTGTACAAGTGAGTACTTTTATATTTATTTTGATATATAATCACCTTTTGAGTTGTTAGACTTCACCTGCCCACAAGACTATATAATGGATTCAAATTCTGGAAAGTGTATTTATAAGAGCGTTGGATGGGAAAATACATTCACAGAGGTCGAGGAATTTTGCGCGAATAGCAATAACAACATTTTGACCATCAAGACTGAGTCACAGCTACAACTCGTATTGAGTCTACTGTTTGCTAATGACCGTGATTTCATGTATGTGTGGGTTAATGCAATGGATGAACTCGTTGAGGGAGATTGGCTCTGGAGTGATGGTTCTCAATTACCTTTACAGGTAAATAAGGCAAAAGCAAGAAAAAAGCGAGAATTTATGAAAAATACACAATATATTTAATGAATATCCTTCTAACTTGAAAAATTGTATATTAAGCATACGACGTCGTATAGTACATGTAACTCTTAAGCAAAATATGTCAATCAGAACGATAAATTTTATGGTTTCAGACTTGGTTTCAGACGTACCCGGTTTCGATAAAATCAGAAGTTATAAAGATAGACTAAAACTAAGGTTATTTTTGGATTTTTCAGCATATTTTTTACATTATATAATCCAGTTTCAATTAATTTGGACATCATTAAGTAGCATTAAATCCATGCCAAAGTTGACCATCCAGCCCAATTAACAGATTTCTAGAGCTAATTTGCCTCACCTAACCTAACCAAGCATTGTGACAAGAATGCAGTTTACTCTTATTTTCCTAGCCCTGTAGGAGCCCTAGCCCTGCGGGTAGAGCTGTGCGGGTACCCGGATCCGTACCCGATCCGCGGATCCTTGGAGGATCCGTACCCGGATCCGTCAAATTCACAGATCCGTACGGATCCGGGTACGGATCACACTGTAGCAAAATAAAAATGAAATGCCACTTATTGAATGACATACTTTTGTTAAAAAATCTGTTCTTGCTGATAAAATTTTCTTCACTTTTATGGCTATACATGTGCAGTAGATTAAGCTGAAATGTACTTCTATGATCTTGTTGTTATGTAGCATATAAGCTCTGTGGATCCGTACCCGTACCCGACCCGGATCCGCGGATCCTGCTAGGATCCGTACCCGTACCCGATACCGCCGAAAATTTCAGGATCCGCACAGCTCTACCTGCGGGGCACCTTCCCTAAGCCCCTATATTGCCCCAACCCCCTAACCTAGCCCTGTGGGGCTGTTTGAGTGATGAAAGTAAGACTATTTGATAATACTTAAAATAAGCAGTTTTGGGGGGCAAATGCCATGAATACTTAACTTTCACACCATATTTCTGATACTGGATGATGCTGAAATATATTGTCTTCAACTGTCATCTTATGTAAAATAGGCTGAAAAATACAGTGGAACCCTTAGTTTTTTCTCTAAATATGAGTATGCCAATTTTATCAAGAGGGGTACGTCTTCTGCAATTGCACCGAACATCCTTGACAAACAGATATAAGGTGGAGGTTTGCATGCATATTTCATGCTCTCCCCCTCTCCTGCTCTCCCCCCTGTTCAGCCTGCCTGGCTAGCCCAGCTGAGCAGGGGGAGAGCAGGAGAGCAGCAGAGCAGGAGAGGGGGAGAGCTAGAAATATTCGATGCAAACCTCCACCTATAGATTTGAAATCAGTGATGGCAATAACAAAGGACAGCATTATGAGCTTTGGCTCTAACCAAGTACTATTGCTTGCTATAGTACTTAGCTCTAACTGGTACCGGATTGAAAAGTTTTTGATTTTACATCTAAATGTCCCCGAGCAGATGAAGCCCCTTTAAACCAACCTTTCTCATAAGTTTATTACCTTGAAATATCCTCCCTGGTAGAGCGTGTCCGGCGGCCCGAATAGCGCCACCTCCCACTCGAATAAGTTTTCCTCGTCCACGAGTCTGGATCGGATTCCCTCGAGGGGATCCACCGTGAGGCCCTTGAGCTCCAGGGAGAGGGCGCGCACCGCAGAAGAAGAGGGAACGGCGAGGCCGGAAGAGGACGCCATCGAAAAACGCAAGGACCAACAGGAAGGCGCTAGGCTTGCCGCAAGGTCCACAAGAAGCACGAGGAGCACAAGGCGGCCCGGGGGGAAGTCACCGCAAAGGACCTGCAGGGGTGACGACGGACGAGGTCACGCGGCCTGGGAGGATGGGAGGATGGGAGGATGGGAGGATGGGAGGATGGCACGACAAAAATAAAGTGTGGGCACGCAGCTCGCAGTGGGAACTGGGGTGAGGAAGCACTGGTTGTAGTGGCTGTAGTTTTGGTGGTGTCTGTGGTGGTGGCGCCTGCTCCAGACTGCTCCTCAACACTCAACCCTGATTGGCGTCCGCCCGACCGCCGACAGAACCACTCAAAACACTCATCTGCTGCTGGCCAATCTAGTAGCTGGGGGCACAGTAGAAGGCACACTGTGGGACACCGTGGGGCACAGTGGGGCACAGAGAGATCTGGGGATCCCTTGAGGGGAGCTCGAGTCCTTCCACTTGCGGCTCGACTAGCACTCGCGAATCTCTTTGGATCGACTTGGTTCAAAGTTCTGCTTTTCTGGAGTGAGGTTCAAGTTGAAGTTTGGCTTGGACTCGATCGGGCTGTTCCAGTGTTCCCTGCAAGCAGTTCACAACGGATTCATCTCCAGTGCAAATGGTAAAAAGTCTCCACAAGTGCATGGAAGGAATGACTGAAGGAGCGACTGCTGAAGTAGAAGTTGCTCAACTGCTGATGGACTCTCGAATCTCGATTCTTGTCATTTCTCAGCAGACTCAGTTCTCACTTCTCCGTCGAGTCTCGAGTCTCTGTCCGCTCTGTCGCCTATCGTGGGCTGGGCTAAAAGCAGGCCTGCTCATATCCATATCAACTTGACTTTCACCACCAATTGTTACATCAGCTGACCCTGTGTTTCTGTCAGTTTGTCAGTAGCACTCGGAGTGGAAAATCACATTACTGATCACGCAACCTCTCCATGCTGGAAACGGAAACTATATAGGTCTACTAAGATTAGATACAAGAGTCTGCAGTAGCTGCTACTGGCAAACTGTGCAGTGTAGACCTGGAAACGGAAAGGGAAACGGAAACTATATATGTCTACTAAGATTAGACACAAGAGTCTGGAGTAGCTGCTACTGGTAAACTGTGCAGTGCGGACATGGAAACGGAAACTAGAGGATGGGATCAGAATTCCGTTTTGAAGTTTTTCGGAACAGGTACTATTTTCATTGGTTCCGGAATTGGAATTTTCCGGAATTTTCCGGTACCAATTTTATGTTGTAAAAGGGGCCAAAACTTTGGAAAATGTAATTTTGTCACTTTTACAATTGGTAAACAAGAACACATTTTCTATGCATACAGGAAAGTTATTGACATAGAGGAAAAGTATTTTTTAAGTAATTTGCTGGAAAATCTACTTTGAGTTCTTGCCTAGTGTAAAATGGCTGAAGAAGGCAATTTTCTTAAATACAAATCTCATTTGATACCGGTTCCGGAAGGTATTCCTAGTTCTGGAAAAGTACCGGTTAGTAAGTTCCGGAAAATTCCAGAATTCCGGAATTTCGATCCAATGCCCTAAGTCAGAAACATATAAGTCTACTAAGATTAGATGCAAGAGTCTGGAGTAGCTGCTACTGGTAAACTGTGCAGTGCGTCCTGGAAACGGAAATGGAAAAGGAAACTATATATGTTTGCTAAGATTTGTGTATGATTAACACTCAACACTTTAGATGTTACTCATTCAGTGTATTTCGTGAGAATGACAACAAAGGAAACAGGAAATGGAAGAGAGGTTCAGTGATGCAAAAGCAGGGACGACATAAACATAATAATCACACAATTAGATACAAGAGTTGTGCAGTGCTGACCTGGAAACAGAAATGGAAACGGAAACTATATAGGTCTACTAAGATTAGATACAAGAGTCTGGAGTAGCTCCTACTGGTAAACTGTGCAGTGCTGACCTGGAAACAGAAACGGAATCTATATAGGTATACTAAGATTAGATACAAGAGTCTGGAGTGGCTGCTAATGGCAAACTGTACAGTGCTGACCAGGAAAAGGAAACGGAAACTACATATATCTGCTAAGATTAGATACACCAGTCTGGAGTAGCTGCTACTAGTAAACTGTGCAGGGCTGACCTGGAAACGGAAACTGAAACGTTTACATTATATTTGGATAATTAGGTGCAAGTGTCAAAGTAGCTGTTCTGTGTTCTGTTCTGTGTCTGGAGCAAGGAGGTTTAATATGGAGAGGTTGCTGCTAGAGGCCCGTGTATTAGAGAGAGAGACCTGTCACCAAACCTCCGCAAATTCCACCATGCGAGACACTTTTTTCTTCCCCGGCTTGCCTGCCTGAGCGCCCGCCATGAGACACTTTTCTTTTTTCTGCATGCAGGGGGGAGGGAAGGATATTTTAAACATTTAAACAGCTCATTTTTACGATGATAGGCTTGTTCTTAGCAATGTATACATATATGTTATGAAAGGCACATTCTTCCACTGGTAAGCACATTTCTTTTATGTAACTAATGTGTCTGCTTAATTCAAGAATAGTCTAATAATGCGGTATTCATTCTTTGTATATTGATCCCCCAAAGGAGTTTCAGCGGGAGCTGTACTGAGTCAAAAGTGGAGATAGTGTCAGAACCACGAAAACATGATGTGTACTCATTATAAAGCGACTCTACCTCTAATATGAGACACCTCTTTCACCTTCGGTGATACACCCTCTTTAGTTGTAGCAGCAGCAGCAGCTCCCTCTTGGCCCTGTAGGTTGCTCTCCAGTGAAAAGAGAAGAGAGAGAGAAGTTCAGCATAACTGTCTCGCCAACTTGTTCGAGATTCCGCAGCACTAACAAACCGAAAAGGAAGGGAAACATTATGAGCATTAAATGGTCAATAATGTGCAATGTCTTATCTCTAATCAAGGTTTATATAATTTTGCCAGTGAAAGTTCTAAGCATATGCAGAACTTAAATGCCCGTTTACTGTTGATACCATAAGAGAAGAGCCGCCGAAAGGCAGCAGCCAAAATTGCTCCTCTTCTTCTTCTCTCTTGACCATCCAAGTTTTGTGCAATGGTCTTCGTTTGTAATATAACGAATCTTCTTCTTCTTCTTCTTCCAAGTTTGGCCTCCAGTCATCAACGAAGAAGAAACAGTTTCGCCAAAGTTCGTTAAAAGACCTCTTTTGTACATGGGATGAGCAGGCCCAGTTTAAAGAATGGTATCAAATATTGCCAATGTGTATAATTGCCTGAAATACCTTGGCTGAGAGTACACATGAAATTCCTTTATGTTCAGATCGCCCCAGGGTCTGAAAATCACGATGGATGATGCGAGAGAGAGAGAGAGAGAGAGAGAGAGAGAAAGAGAAGTTTACATTCTAGGAAACCTCATTCTCCCTTCTTTGTAACTTCATTAAAGAAAAAGTAAATCTGGGGGGAAAATGCACCAACTCATCTTTTAAAAGGTTCCTTCTGAGGAGCCAATTCTAGGTTTATACACACATAGCAAGCGGCGGTCTCTTTTCCCGATGGCAAGATAAAGATCAGAGTTCTCTCTCTGGAGAAACAAAAAATGTGAAATTGACAGACGCATTGAATCGCTTTTTTTGCCTCGGACAACGTTATGATTATTTTCATGCTCAATTATTCCGTCTGCTCTAAACGATCTTTGGAGCTTTAAAATAATCATAATTGCCCTCTTTTTGCATTATATTCATTCTACGACCGGCATTTTTGCTCGCATCATGATATTTTCTCCTTACACCGAAGAAGCGTAATTATTGTTTTTGTTTCTCGCAGAAAATTGCTGTAGCGCGCAACCATTTTCTTCAGTTTAAATTGCAAGTTTTGAGCTCCTCTGAAGAAAAAGTTCAAACCCTGTCTCTCTTTTAAAACTGCATTCTTTCATTCAGTTTTATGAACTGCACTTTTCTCAAATTTCGTCAACGCACTTTACGATCTTGTTCAGGGGGGATTTTCGTCTTTTAACAAGTTATAGGGGCCTAAAATGTGTAGATTTTCAATGGTTTAGTAATAATGGATGGCAGGAAGATCCTGCTTAAGTACCGTGTTTTATACTCCACTCAGAGTCATGAAAAAATGATGTTTCATTTTATGCTGGTATTTCTTCGCTTCTATGCGCCAAGAAAAAGCATCATCAAGCTCAGGGTTGCCATTATTTTATATATTTCACACAATATAAAATAACGGCAACCCTAAATTGCGTTGAAATCTCTCCAAGTAAAATTAAACCAAAAGTAGGCTGTTCCAAATGCTAATTTATTCCCCGGTAAAGAAAGGTCCTTAAAACTGGATCTTATTAGCTTTGTCTTAACGAAGGATTTCAAGTGATTGACCGCTGTAAACGAGGCTAAAAATCAATTTACCCCCGGAATTTCCGTCTTTTATTTGTCTGAAGGTTAAATATAAAACTGACCGTCTTGAAAGTATTTGTTGCTTCTTTACAATCGATCAGGGACGAATATTATTATTTGCAGTCGGACAATGTCTTGTGTTTGCATTTCCCACGGTGCAAAACGAGGAGCAAATATGTGATTATAAAGTGGACACAACAGCAGTTACACGGAAATTAGTTATGCTGGAGTGTAATTAACGGGGATGACGACGAAGGATTTGTAATTGATTGCTTTAATTATGGGTAATTACATCTGATGTACATAATTCTTGAGAAAGAATAGCAAGATTCTCTTTTACTTGGAAATCCTTGCAAATGGTACTCGAACGCCATCTACCGGCCAAATTTTAAAACTCTACAATAAAATATGAGTTTGCCACTCTCACGCCATCTAGCGGCCGTTTCCCAAACTACCGCCCAAAATGCAACCACCAATAAAACACTTGATTCAAATCGTGCGCTCCAAATTACAGGAAATAAGTGACATCATTACGTTGATTACCTACGTTTTCCAGAAGCCCTAATTATAGCCGAAATCTTAATTGAACTCGTGTTTGAGCTGTTTTTACGACTTTTGGATCTTCTGGCACGATTTCCATCTTGAGGAAATCACTGACTGACTAATTTGACTCGGAAGATAAATAATTTGACGGTGGCACGCACACGTAATTTGGGGGCATTAATATGATGCAAAAGTAATAAATATATAAATACAGTTCACGAATAATATATAACATATAACTCAATGTATGTATGCTTAAAATTCCTTGGCATAACAAATACACATAATACAAAATGTCCTATGTAAAGAATGACGGAATAACCAAGATACATAATCTAAATTAGAATGAAAGTTTGCGGTTCCTTGCTTTGTTTTTGCCTCCATATTAATTGTCTACTTCTTCAGTCCGTCAGGTAGAAGAAACATTAGCTATTAGCGTGAGAAGAAAATGCATAAAGTGACATCAACTCTTTCTTTCTCCTTCTCATTTCTTCGCTCCAATGATTCTCGCTTTTTCTCATTCATGTACAAATATTTTTGTCCCGAAAAACGGAAGTCGACGTATCCGGTTTGGAGAAAAAGTTTTCCGCTTATCCAATTTTACTTTAATTCATTTCATCTTCTTCTTCATCTTGGAAGGAGGGAAATTAATGTGGTTGATCAAAAGTTAGCAAAAGTAACAGCAACTTGTCAATCGTTCAATTTGTCATCTAAAGGACACTCAAAACGTTTTTAACCCTCAAATAAGCGGAAATATGGATTAGACCCTTGTCATCTCATAACAAACAAATGGATGAAGGGTTGAGAAGAAAAGGAGATAAAAGAGATTTGCTGCTGACAGTGATGAGCTGAAAAATCTTCTTTCTTCCCGTCGTAAAATTAAACAAAAAGCGACTTAAAACTTCTTATAATTAAGTCGGTTTTTGTTTAGGACTCCCTGCTGTATCGTTTTGCTGCTAATGATATCACCAGCTTAGTTAACGAATCACAGCTGGACTTCCATAATATTATTTAACTGGACCTAAGACTTCTCCATTTCCTTTCTCCCGTGTGTATCTCATGGGAACTGTGAAGGGAAAAAGTCGCAACAACATCGTTACACCGTAGCAACAGCTGGCCGAGACTGAGGTGAAGGAAGCTGGGTGCACAGTGGTCAAATGTACTATTAAATTAGTAAGAACTATCTTAAGATCCAGTGTACTTTAGTAAGAACTACAGTACCACTGTGCATATGAGTAACTACTGCCCTTACTCTATACCCTTGCCCACTGCCTAATCAGAGCATTATTGTCTAAATGCATTGGAAATGTAAATATTAAGTTCGTATTAGAACCCATTGTGCCCTCCTCCTGAGGATGAGACAGCTACTTAGCTCAAATTGGGGCGATATTTTTCGCCATCTAACTTCCTGTTCTTCTTGCAACACATTAACCGATCATGTGACTTAAGCAGATGTGTCGATGGAAACATCCGAACATTGGTTTGAGACGGGAAGTTATTTGAAGCCACTGTGGCTTCTGTCATTAGTTATGCCGGCGCCAAAACATGACAAATGTAGCAAGACGATCGCACACATCGAAACAGACATGTAAGGGTTATCAACTCATTATGGCGACACTCGTCATGGGAAGCTTAATGTTTAGGGCAAAAAATTACCATTTCTGGGTCAACTGACTTCTCAAAAGATTATGTTGGATGACGAAAAAAAATGTTTCTTTATTCCGAGCCGTCATCGCTTGCCTCATATTTCCTCATTTTAACGTCGTCGTGTTGGGTCCGTTACAAAACCCGACCTCAAAATGACATCGATTCGCTTAATGACATCTCATTGTGCATATGTGATGTTAAACACTGCAATTAAACGGTTTTATAGTCGTTTTATGTAACTATCCGGTAGCTCTTGAATATGCATTCATACAATGAATGGACAAGCTGTTTTGTGTGTACACAAAATGACTCCATGGCGGTTATACAAGAGATGATGATGTTGTTTTTTCCCGCCAAAGTTTTAAGAGCATTACAGCGACGTCCAAAGACTCAAAGCCGAGATTTCCTGCCATGCATAAACGCTATTGGAGCGACATATGGCAACCGCGAAAAAAAGCATGAACGCGGCTTCTAAGAACAAAAATTATCACCGCTTTTGTTAGATATTCCTACTTGCATTCTTCTTAATTCTTCTTCTCACAGTGTTCAAGGTCAAAGAAGGGTTTGAAGAAGAAAAAATGGGTTGTATAAGCGGAAGTACGGCATGGAAATTTCAAATGCTTTGTGTGGTCCTTAGTCTGTGTTTTGTATGGAAATATAATGCAAGTCAAGGTTGTTGATCCTGAATCCGACTTCACAACTGCGTGTCAAATTAATATTTCTATTCCCCTCAAAATTTTATAATATTGGTCAACATCAGGCTGAAACCATTGATCTACAATCATAATTAAGCATGTGCGATATCCAAAATCCTTTAGTCGGTATTTTGTCGGTACGGTATTGGCAAATACCGACTATTAGTCGGTAATTGTCGGTATTTGCTTTAACCCTCATTCAGACCTGCGTAGAGCACTCAAACACTGAATTTCGGTATTAGATTTGGCCATAACTAAGACCAACCTATTAATGTTAAGTTTAATGACTTAATAATGCTAGTGAACTTAACAAAACGTATATAAACCAAGTAGTCATCTATGTTTATATAGGACTACTTGTATAAACGTAAAAATAATAATTTTGTTTGTACCTGAAGAAGTTATAAAGGTAAAAAATTACTCAAAATAACTTTTCAAACAGCCCTTTACCTATGTCTTCTGCCAATTTTGAGCACATTTATAATACCGTCGGAATACCGACTATTGAAAAAATACCGACTTTCGGTACGGTATTGGAAAAATACCGACTAAAACCGCGGTATCGGTATATCGCACATGCTTAATCATAATGTTGTAGATCAATGGCCACGGCGTATGCTTCATCTTGAGCATTGTAACAAAACAAACACACTTTAGCTGCTGCAGTCTTGTAACCTGAGAAGGGACAACAAGCAAACACAAATTTGTTTTTCGACATTTTGAAGAAATAAACTTCCAAAAACCTATTGTACACATCACATAAAACATTCTTTTTCGGAGGCTTTTTATCCTCCAGCAGCATGTTGGCCAGTGGCGATCTTGTTTGTGTACCGTAAGCATTATTTCAATGATCGGCTTTTGCACGCTTGCTCTGTCGTCATTTACAAAAACATTCCTTGGCACCATTAACGTTTAAAAAAGAGAGCCTATTATTGTCACATTGGAGAGCAGGCCTTAAAGAACTTTTCCCGTGATCATTTCCCATGACAAAGAAAAACAATCTTCGTTAAAATCGGTTTTCATGCATCCTTGAATTTCAAACTGTGCGGTTAACGAAAGAAGAACTTTTTCTTGCTCCATTTACTAAACTTTCTTCTGGGAAAACGAGCTTCAGTCACATCATTGTCGTAAACGAGAGAAGAAAAACACTTTTCAATACAAAAGAGCCCTTGAAAAAAATCGTTCATTTTTCTTTTGGGCATTTCTTATGAATAGAATGAACTGCTGCCTTGATGCACTAAACGGCTAACAAATGAAGTTGAGATGCGCTGTAGGGGGTGAAAAGTCAGGTAATATTGCCAAAATGGAGGAAAGTCTGTTAAAATGGTCGGTATCGGGATGCAATAATGTTCTGGAGATACAAGTTGGAGGAATACTTCATCTTCATGACGGTTCAAATTTCAGAAAAAAGTGACGGTTTTCTAAAACTTTTCATTCCGAGTTTCCGGTGGGCGAATAAAACACACACATTCTTTCATCTACAGATAAAGTTTCCAGATAAAAGCATAAGTAAACGTTCCTTCCAAGAAAGCCATGTTAGTGCTGGAATCATCATTCTAAATCTTCATTGCCCGGGAAGCAGGTGTTGTTAAACTTAATTAGGAGCCGCTCATCCTGTCCTTGGTCGCGTGTATTTGGTGCTCATATCAGGGTTGCCAGTTTGTATAACTTCAGAATAAATTAGCTCTATGTTGGCATAGTTTTTTTTGGAACAAAATGGCAACCCTGCCGCAAATAAGACCTTCCCATCCCCGTTCTCACGGGATTGAAAATGGCATGAATGGTGTTGACCAGATTTTGTGTTTTTCTTCCACGTCAGTCAAAATCCACCGAGGTAATAACCTTGTTTTGTACGCCATTGAGACCGCCAGAGAAGAAGAGATGATCCAGTCATGAAATGTGAGGCAATTATATTATGATTATCATTTCCTCCATCTCGTTTGATATAATAACAATAATATCTGAATACATAAAACGGCATTTTATTCATCACGCTACCGAGAGCTGTGATTTACATTCAGAGGGGAAAGTCGAAAATGCTTCGGTCGGATATCCGCTTGAATGAAAGTTTTTCTTATTTGCTGCCATTCCGGATGCGGTTTTGTCTCTCATTCCGAAATCATGGTCAAGATGAGAAGAATGTTTGAAGTTCAACTGGTGATTTGAATGCCACAGTTGGCTTTCCGTAAATTCCGTTAAAACTAATCAACAAGTTTTTGCATCTCTGGCTCACTGTAAGCTTTTTAGTATTATACCATTTACAAGCAATACATATTCAGCATTAAATTTGATATTTTGTAGTGTACTCAGCTCTTATTAGATTATTGCCAAGTCGTGTTATGTAGATTGACCCATAGGTCGGAAATCAACAAGCATTTTATGCCTTAAACATCAGCGTTTTACAGCCCCAATGAACCCTTGCTTCTGGTTAAACAGAAGGCTGAGAAAAATACAAGTCGTGACCTCTGGCAGAAATTTGCAAAAATTACACCTCAGCTCCCACGGTCTCCGAGATATAATATAATGGTATCAAAAGATATTTCGTAACTTCTGTGCAGCTCTGGCCACCAGAGGAATATTGAAGAATTTCCTGTAAGTCTTACTTATCCAAATAATCCAATCCAAAGGTTGCAAAAGTCAAGGTTTTATTATGATTGGTATAGAATATGTACTCGTATCTGGAGCTTGAACTTGAGTTTATTGCCATAAAATATCGAATTTCAAGATGTAAGAACACCCAAAAGTCTTGTTTATGTGTAGAAGTAGCACTCAAGCAACCCCCTTCTTGTCCACAAAACCCCAAAGCAAAATAAACAGACTCCACATATGTCATTTGTCTCAAAAAACGCTTAACCGCAGTCAAATAAAATGTCATTAAGCGACGCAGCTTTTGACAACACAGGATAAGATGTGCTTAAATCTAGGCTTAATCATCCCCGGCTTCCTTAATTTCTCCTTTCTCCCACTTTTTATTACTTGCTAATGACAAAGACTGGCTTCCTCCTCGACCTCTTGCACTGTTTTCTCTTTTTCTACACGCAAGCAAAGCTTTGAAGGGTAATTTGGAGGCAGCGAGAAAATGGGCTGCTACTGAAGATACTTTCCAAAAAGACCTCTCGGGGTGACAGAGGTCACCTTACACTCTGGCAGTAGCAGCTCCATCAAAATTATAGCTAGAAGAGTGTGTAAGGATACTGCACCGTTAAGAGCTTGGCAAATAAGGATCATTTCAGGCAAATATCAGCAAAGTGGCTTCGATGACGGGGCAGATTTTCCGAGTAAAAGTCGATTCTGTAATCTGGCCGACACGATCAATGAGCTTTTGAAGAAGGACGGTTGAGTGCAGATAACACGGTCGGTAAAGACTCTTCAGCACTTATCCATAGGGTCGATAAAGGTAGTTATCGGGCTCACAGGAGCCATTAAGTAATAACTGCATCGATTGTTTTTGAAAGAGTGGCTGATAAAGAAGAGTCTTAAAGCCTGGTAGCCGTCGTTTTTCTTAATTTTTATAACGAGACTGTTGTATCTGTTAAAGAGGGGTCATCTACCTTTAAGAGCGCGTATAATGTGTGTTCGAGATCTCCTTTCAGAGTTTACTCTTTTTTTCGGCCGTGTGAACTGCGAACAGCTCACTCTCTCTCCGATTCGCTTATGTGGACCAGATCGGGTTTCAAAACCCTTTTTCTGTAAACGTCTTGCATATGCAGAATGTGGAAACAAATTTTAACGCTAATGTTATTATTACTATATTGGCGATTTCGGCTTTCCTTTGTACATTATTATGGAACAGTCCCGTTTTAATTCCTTTAAAATTACTCTTATTCTAGTTTCCCAAAACGCGCGAGCAAGGAAACGCCAAAGAATGGACGAAACAAATTCCCCTTTCCTTTCAATCCATTTTACTCAATCACGGCCATCCCAATTTGGAACCTCCTCATCTTTTGTACACCCCGTTTTAAAAAGAAGCTTTCTCGAGCTATTTATAACTTTTACGTCGTCGTCGTCGGAGAGTTGGTCAAAAAGAAGCTCCATTGATGACCGGGGGAGGATGGCG
>LR137402.1:0-15290 GCA_900659605.1 Tisbe holothuriae | reverse complement strand
CCTAACCTAACCTAACCTAACCTAACCTAGAGTAGAGTTCTTTAAAAATATCAACAAAAATATCATCAGATATATCAGCATAAATATCATCATAAAAAGTAGTTCTTGCTTTGTGCAACAGATGGCGCTGGGCCAATTTTAGATTATGCAATAATAACAGGCTATGCAGTATGCTAATATAGACAATGGAGCAGTAATATTATTATACATGAGACAGAGGAAGAAATCCACAGAGAAGCAATTGGAGGCACCCGGGATTGAATCGACGACAGTGATGGTGTGAGGCAAGCACTTAACAAGTATATAATAATGGCCACTGGAGTTGAACTGATAGAACACAAATAACAGCTGACCTACTGAAGCACAAATATATCATCAATAATATAACCAAAAATATCACCAAAATATCACCAAAAATAGTGTTGGCTCCCAAAGGAGGCTACTTCCCTTATATAGTGCTTGCCATATTGGCCAAGACTCTTGCTAAACAGAAAATACTCCTCTAATGAAATGTATATACATACAGATGGGTAGGTTACTCAATGGTAAAACGTGAGGCTTGGTGAAAAATTCTGGGAAAAATGGCTAAAATTGGCAGCCGCTGTCTGGGACGTCTGTTACGTATAGCACATAAATCCCGCCAATACAAAAAGTTACTTTTATATCCGCTAGATGGCGCCAAGGGTCTTGCCTCTCATGTCTTCTCTTCCCTTCAATTTATGCTGCTCTAACTCAGTCCTTTACTTCTCAGCCGGAGAGAATACATACTGAGAGGTTCAAACGTTTTCATCCTCTGACGGGAACTATAGTAACTATTACAAAATGCGCGGGAACTATGGGCTATATCTCTCAATTTAAATTTGATGTAAACCAATGTCAGTAATATGACACACGTTGACAATCTGTTTTAGTAAAATTGTCAGGAAAGCCAAAAAAACGGAAATGTCTATCAAAAGCTGACAATCCGTTTACCCAGCCAAATATCCTAAACTATTTGAATCCCAGCTGTCAAGTTTGGTGTGTAGGTGCTTCAAAATGTCACACGGTAAAATTTATGGAATATCATACACATACATATTTTCAGCCTTTGTCAGATAACTGTACAATGATACTTTGTACCCCTGGCTTGTACCGATAATTATTAACCTTACTTTAGTAAGGCCTCAGCTTCTATAATGGTTTGGCCCCCTTCATCATTTTGTTTGTTCTCCTTTGCAATTGTCCAAGCGTCTTTGCAGAGTTTTAGACTGTATATGAATATTGTCATCGCAAAGCACCACTTTATCTTCCATATTCTCATATTCTTTAGCACGGAAAACTTCATTTTATGTGTCAGTCTGCATTAATTTCTCTCTTTTTCTTCACATTTGCGAAAAGTTATGAAATAGTGAGCGGTGCAGAAGAGTTCTTGATATTCTAAAGGCTACAAGACCTTAGTGTGTTGTGATTAAGGCCGTGCGAAATCCGATATCAAACTTGTCAGTTTTGAAACTGTCAGATTTGACCCAGAGTCGGTTTTGGCGTTAATGACAGGTTTGGCACTTTTTGTTAAAGAGTTAATCTGAAAAACCCTACAGGGTGTCCCAGAATAACTGTAAAAAAGTAAATAGCTATATCTCAGCTCTCTGATATCCCACCAATATGCTATTGGTACCATTCAAGAGAGAAAAATCTACAATTTTTGGTAGTACCATTATAATTGTTCATTTTTATCATATGTGTGTTATGTTAAAGCAGTTTTTGAAAAGTACTGATTTTATTGTCAAATAAGCCAAAATTGAAGCTTTCTTAAAAAGAGGCATGAATGCCCTCAAAGCTGCCTATGGGTTGGAGAAGGGATATTTAAGGCAATTTAATGCCTTTCTGGAAAGGAAAATTTTATATTCCAATTTTAGATGTGTTCTTTGGAAATTTGTAATTTAAGCTTTCAGTTTTGGTTAAAAACTCCAATTTGTTTTATACATATATTTTGGTCACTAAATGAAACCTCCCTGTAACTTGAAATATATCAAACAAAATTGTAACTCTTCTTCTCATAAATGGTGCCATTAGTATTTCAATGATATTTGATAGAGCTGAGATATAGCCATTTACTTTTTTACAGTTATTCTGGGACACCCTGTATATAAGCCAGTTGATATTTTGTCCGGCAGAAGGCAATACAAGTCTGTCCAAGAAAGCAGAGGGGAGATCTGAGTCAAATAACTCTAGCTGAGGCAAAAACTTAGGCTGAGTTTATTCTTCTAGGCTGAGGCCAAGAGGCATTTAATCACTCAGCAGCCTTGGACAGTTTGTAATGCCATCTAGATGACAAAATTTAAAGTGAAATGATAGCCAAAATGGCACAATAAGCTAAGGAAATAACGTGTGTATTTTGGTACATCAGTCTTGTACGTATATTTTGAATGTGTTGATTAGTATAAAACCATTTGTCTACCTCCTTGGTTGAAACACCATCTTTTGCATATGTGGACCTTTATAATTATTGTTACACCTTTACTGTATATTAAAATCTAACAGACACGAAAATTCTGCTTTAAAAGTGGCACATACTATAATTGCGCATGGCAAAAATGTAGCAATAATTGAAAGCATTTTATAACTATGTCTTTGCAAATTGAATACAGGGTGTCCCAGAATAAAGGTTAAAAGTTACATCCTTATCACTCAGATTTGTCTTATAGTACAGCCATGACTTAAACAATTTTTTTGAAGGTCTTGAGTTACAATTTTGTTTAAAATCTTAAGATTCAAATTACTTCACTTTTAAAAACTAGCATAAGAGCAAGGCTCATATAAGAGACAAAAGGTTTGCTTGATGCCGGCTTCAGCAACAGCTGCCTGAAAGCTGAGTCTGTAAGGACTCATGAGACTTATGAGAAATTTTACTCTTTGAAGTGAGCGAGTGGAGAAAGAGAAAAATTCAAACGTTTTCCTTGCGGGCACCCCTTATATAAGAGTAAGAACAAAAGGGTACATTTCTCAAAAAATAATATTTTGGTCACTTTTGAGGTGTAAAGGCAATCAAATCTACCCCCCAAATAGCATTGCAAACCTAACTAGAGGATCAGTTTATTATTCTATGGCATTTACATATGGTTGAGGACATTGGAAACAGCAAACATACAGGGTGTTTTTTATATAGTGTCCTAAAGTATTGGCCCAAAAATGGCCTAAAACATGTCTTTATCAAAGTACCTATGAAGTAAAAAAATACAGAGCAGTTCAGGAACTTTTATATGGGCCCCTTTTATTTTCATTAATGTTGCTTGTATTTATGGCTTGAGGGCTTTTAACTTAAGATGCTTTTTCCGGCCCTGCCAGTTTTTAAGCCTAATTTTGCAGCCCTCATTTTGGAAAGCATCCACACAATACATACAGAAGCTATTATATTTGTAAATGTTACTTAAAAGGCATATGAAATTAATTTTAAAGACATTTTACTTCAAAAAGTTTTTTGTTAAACCTTCCATAGCTTCAAGAAAGGAGCATAATTGAAATGGAGGGGTCACATTTACTCCCAAAATTGCCCATTTTTGAGACTGCTATGAAAATGGCACCTCCTGGTAAATGCTAACAAGCATTAATTTACAGGTGTTTTATGTACCAAGACCCTACCCATATAAAATTTCCTAATCTGCTCTACATTTTTTGACTTCATAAGGATTTGCTAAAAGATAGGTTTAAGGTGAGTTTTGGGCCAAACATATACTTGGGTTCTTACTAAAGTATGCTACATTTTGAGTAATACTATGTACACTAATATTAAACAAAAACTAGTGAATATCTGATTTCTCCAAAACCATGCCCTTACTTTGACAGAATACTAAACCAGGATGATCCCACATATCAGTTAAGATGTTTGATAGAAAAAAATTGTAACTCTTGTTCTCTTAGAACTTTATTACTTTTTAACACTTAAGTAATGGTAGGAAGATAGGGTCTTAGGCAATGAGGTTTAATCCTCTACAAGAACACGATCTAGTTGAGTGAATCCGGATAAATGAACAAGGGAGACATGTGACTGTGTTGACGAGAATCTCTCTATTAATCTTCTAGCAACAAGAATCCGACTCTTTGTAGCTTGGTCGGCCCACGCTTGTCGGTGTCCTCCGACCGAACCACAAACGGGTTTGCAATGTCTTGTTGCTACCCTGCATAGAATTCGCAACACCATGTTGCAATAATGAATATGGCTGTTCTTTACTACTGTATTGGATATAGTATAAGCTAGCCTCTAGCTTAGTAACTTCTCTTATTCCAGAACACCCTGTATATTGAAAAAAACGAACTAGACGGCAGCTGCAGTCTGCAAAAAATACTGATCAGTTTGACCTTTGGAGGAAAGAAATGTCTACCATAATTTTACTCCTTTTAAACAAAACTGGTGTCTATTTTTATTGGGCACTAGTTTTAAGTTTATTCACATGTGCCACCAATATCATATTTGTTTCATAATCATTCCACTGGGCAGCGCTGAGGGGATTCGAACCTGCAATCTGGGTCGGAGTCAAGTGACTTGTGAATATAACCTCCCAGGTCCTCTAACTTTCCTCTTAGTCTTAATTGTTGTAAATACTTGCAAACTTGGCCAATAATATTGGTGCTCTCAGTTACAATACTTTATTTTCAAGATACTTCATAGGAAACATGCAAAATGAACATGAGGAAGGAAACCACCATTGCACTACTTCTTATTCTAATCCTAATAGTCACATTGATATCATTGGCTTTTGTACCAGAACCAAGGTTCAAAATAGAAGTACAATCTTTTGCAAATGGTAGCAACATACTGTTGTTGGAAACTATTTCAAATGAGACAGTTTTAAGGGATGACAATATATACATGTTGGAAACATCAGGTAAGGACCATTAGCTAGATGGGTATACAGTATTAATCTCAATAATAATAATAATGCTCAGAGTGGCAATATTGTCTATCTTACTCTATGTTATATCCTTGTTTTTTTAATATTTTTTTTAAATATTTTTCTAGTGATCCCTTATTGTATATTTTTGGGAACAGCTACCTTTCGGTTCATTCACTAGACCGCTGTGATCACAATTTTCATCATCATGCCACTGGGGGGATTCGAACCCACGACCTTCTGGGTCGGAGTCGAGCGACTTGCGATCACGGCTACCTCGGCCCCCTATATCCTTGTTTATATCACCTCGCCGTTAGATGATGCTAGTGGTCGAGATATTCTTGGAACTGAGTTTGGAGCTAAGTAGTAGTAGCTCAGCTGAGTATCCTTCACGACTCAGTTAGGAGACTTGGCTCCAGACTCAGTTCTAGGACTATCTCTACCACTAAAACCAACTAACGTGGAAAGTGGTCAAAACAAAGATACCCCATACTATATAAGATAGACAATATTGCCACACTGAGCAATAGAGTTGCTACACTACGAAATATTTGCCATTGTACTTTTTAGTATTCTTTTAAACATTGTCAAGGTTTGTATTCTTCCTGTCGGTGGAATACCATAAGTACTCCAATTGATATTTTTAGGTTCCACAAAGATTTCTACCAAATATCTTTGCTCCATAGAGAGTGCAGCCAGGTATAACAAAGGAAAACATGTATTTGTCATTTTCAAAGCCGGCCACCTTGATGAAAATGGAATTTTGGAAAACTTATTGAGATGTAAGGCTGGGTGCCTATAAAGTATGCATACGCACCAATCAAATACAGCTTAGAAAATGCCCAATAGGGGGCATGGCAAAAAAATGCTCAAATAATGAAGGAAACACCTTTAAGTTTTAAAAATATTATCCTCCAAGATCTAACCATTTCCTTTACAAAAACTCAAGGAACAGCTTTCAGCATAAAATTTGAGCAGTCTTTTTTGCAGCGCCTTTGAGTGGAGAAAAGATCGTAATGTACACACATGATCCGTATACTTTATTGATGCCTATAATTATGTTCATTTTAGCTTATATAACTCCGTTTCATTACTACATAGCACTGTAAGGACGTTCGGGTAGCCGGGTCCGGACTCGGATCCGCGGATCCAGCTGGATCCGGACCCGGATCAGTCAATTTTTAGATACTCCACAGATCCGGATCCTGGTCCAAACTATTATAATAATTTGCTTTGCTAAATGAGTTCAAAAGTAATTGTCTAGACTCCACTAAGTCTTAACCAAGGGCCTCTGAAAAAGAGGACTGCACACTACAAAAGTGTACTGAAAAAATGTATCAACTTAACTCACCTAAAATAAAAGCTATTGTTTTCTGCTTTTAACACCTTGAAGTTTGTGCTCATACAAAGCCAGAAACGTTTTGTTTAATAAGTTTGGATGAAATATTTCCATTTTATGACACTTTTCTTTTTCGGTACACTCCCGTCGGCAGTACTACTTATTTAGAAGTGACCAGTCCTCTATTCAGTGGTCCTTGACTTAACCTAAAATGAACTCTTTTTATGGATGATTTAGTTTTATGTGTAGAGCCCTTCTTAAGACCGCTCCCAGACCGGAGCCAAACCCGGAGCCGGATCCGGACCCGCACTTTTCTACATGGCAGTTTACTTTAGCAATATGGGTTTAAAAGTAAAGCACAATGTAACTCTAGATGTATTATATAGCTTATGGTAACTTGGCTTTCCGAACTCTCAACATTCCATCCTTTATTGAGGATCAACCAGAGCTGTCCAAGCTTCTCAAATTATCACGTCAAGGTCCCTTTTACATTGGAGAAACGTGTGATATATTAAGAGGTAAATTGAAAGCAGTTTTTTTTACTTTATATACTGTAAATCCCCAGATATATAGAAATCTTCATATACTCCAAGGGGTGCCCGCATGGAATATGTTTGATTTTTTCCCTTTTTCCCAGCGCTCACTTCAAAGAGTAATATGTCTCATAAGGCCTTACAGACTCAGCTTTCAGGCAGCTCTTGCTGAAGCCGTCAGCAAGCAAACCTTTTGTCTCTTAAATTAACCTTTATATACTCGTAAATCAAGCCTTTGTTTGCCAAAAACTCTAACTTTCAGCTTGAATAACTTATGCGCTATTTAGTCAAAAAAAATGCTGGATAATTCCTGCGTACCACCCTTTCAGTTTAATAGGGTACACTTTTTACCCAGATCTAAACTATTATTCAACACCGCCAGATGGTGCCAGGGGTTATGCCACTCATGCTTCTCTCATAGCTTGGATTTGCAGTTCCTTTGAGTTTTTCCTGTAGTGATTTATATGTGCAAATGGTCTTTTGTCTGTTATGACTGCTTCTACAAACTTTGGGTTTTGGCATTCCTTTGAGCTTTTATTGGTTATATTGATGGCATTTCATTGTTATAACTGTGTGAGAATAACTATGTGAGTGGTCTTACCAGTAGGGCCCTCTAGGGACAAAAATTATAACCATTCAAAATGGCGTCAGAAGTGTACCCTATTACCATGGGAAAACAATCACAAATTGCCACATGCAAGTTGCCCTATTCCTCACCCCTTTTGATAATTCCCAAGTCCTTTGGCTATTTTTTTATAAATATTTTACTGGAAATCCATTATAATATATTTTTGAGCACTACCAATTGGGTGATTCACCAGTACGCCATAATCACAATTTTTCATCATCATGCCGCTGGGGGGAATCGAACCTCCAATCTCTTGGTTTGCAGAGACGAGCGACTTGCAATCACGGCTACCACGTCTCCCTCTTCGTCTATTTATAGTACTGATTATCTACCCTAGTGTATATGCTTTGGAAATATGGCGGCACTTATCTGGATCTGGACGAATTATTTTTAAGACAACTTCCGAGTGATTATAAGAACTTTGTGGGACTGGAGAGCAGAGAATATATCTGTAAGAAAGATGTATGTACAAGAATGGGAAACCGCAGAAAACGGCTCAGATTAGTTATATTAACCACCGGTAGATGTCATCATAGGCACCTTGGCCAATCTGGACATCGCAATGCCTTTTATTTATGCAAAGGAGTCTTTTGAAGATGTTCTTATAAAGTGTTTCTGACTTATTTTGCAATTAGTTTGGCAAGCCCTTTGAATATTTTAAGAAAATGTCATGATTGTTTCCTTGGACCTTGGCCAAGATGTGCAGTGCCATCTACTGGATGAAATATATACAATATGTACCCTTGTCTGCGGTTTCCCATTAGTCTAGAATGTGTATAATAGCAAGTCCAAAAAGGCAAAATATTCCTTAATTAGCTGTTTGAAATGTTCAAATTTTCCCGCTTATCATTTGGATAAAGAGATCTTTAATCGCTTTAAAACATTTTAGCCCACTTTAGCCATTTATGTAGGGTTAGTTTTTTTGGCGTTCAAGTATAATTAAATTATTGTAATACACTGCGTTGAAATGAAGACACTTCCATACAATTTGTTTGTAATAATTTCTTCAATTTAAGCCAACTCCGTTATGAACTTTGAGGCGAAACATTCTATTTTTGATGTCCTCATACCATCTATGCTGAGAAACTATCGAAATCACTTTTATGGAGTGATAGGTAACGCCAAAAATGATACTCATTTTTTAAAACATAAATCATAACATTATTAAGGTCAATTTATGTTTTTGATAAATTTAATGTAACAGGTCCCAAAGCAATGACAAGGGCCGTAAAAGACTTTTGTGGGATCCCCCAAAATCTTTGGTCAGAAGAAATTTTGGACAAAGCAAAAACAACAGAACAATGCAAAACTATAAGGTACAGAATGAGATAATACCCATGCTGAGAAAAATTCCAATTTTCAAGATTTAGGAAGAAATCATAAATATTATATATAAGTTATACTCCACTAATTTTAATAATTAAGAGACCTTCTAGACTGGCAACTTTTTCGCATTTCTGCTGAGCAATTTTTGTCATTTCTGCTTGCAGTGTTTGTATTTTTGGCAAGCAATTTCTTGGACTGAGAGTAATTTGTATTTTACTGCTATGAAAAATATTCATAGTCTCGGAAATTTTCTTGGCAGAAATACGAAAATTTGCTAGTCTGAGAGGTCTCTAATATAATTTCAGGGTTTTCCCTCCATTCACCTTTCATCCAATTCGCTACCAAGACTACCGATTCTATTACCAACGAAAAAAACTGGCTGTTGTTCAAAAAGCACTTCAGAAATCGGTGACAGCCCATGTCTGGGGGAAGAATACAAAAAAACTCAACTTGGAAGGAGGGAAGGGGTACCCGTATGAAGTTTTGGCAAAGAAGCATTGCCCATTGGTGTATAATTCACTGATATTGTAAATTGTATAATTGTGTTTACACATAATTATTAAGGCATCAATGGTTATTAATAAATGCATAAATTGCCAATTTGGTAAATTAATTCAACCATAAAATCTGGCTGTTGTCCAAAAAGCGCTTCAGAAATCGGTGACAGCCCATGCCTGGGGGAAGAATACAAAAGACATCAACCTGGAAGGAGGGAAGGGATACCCGTATGAGGATTTTGGCAAAGAAGCATTGTCCATTGGTGTATACTTCTCTGATATTGTAAATTGTATTGTGCTTACACATGATTAATAAGGCATAAATGGTTAGTAATAAATTCATAAATTGCTAAGTTGGTAAGAAAAAACTTAGACTGAGGGAGTTAAGCGTCAGTTTATTAAAATAAGAAAGCAAACTACTGATTCTACTACCAACCAAAACAACTGACTGTTGTCCAAAAGGCACTTAAGAAATTGGTGACAGCCCATGTCTGGGGGAGGAATACAAAAGACCTCAACCTGGAAGGAGGGAAGGGATACCCATATGAGGTCTTGGCAAAGGAGCATTTGTCCATTGGTGTATACTTCTCTGATATTGTAAATTTTATTGTGCTTACACTTGATTATTAAGGCATAATTGGTTAGTAATAAATGCATAAATTGCTAATTTGGTAAAAAAAAATCAGGCCAAGGAAGTTAAGAGTCCGTTTATTAAAATACGCAGAGCAAACTAAAACTGGCTATTGTTCAAAAAGCGCTTCAGAAATTGGTGACAACCCTCAGTTTTCCGACGCGGAAACTACACGTCGTTTTGTCAGTTTGAAGCCTCGCTTGGGAAGAGAAATTTTGTTTGCCATAAATTCTCAAAATACAAAAGTGACATTAATTTTAGTTCATAAAAGTACATGCAGCTTGTATTGCAGCCGTGCAACGTAAAACAAGTGTAAGAATCCGCCGGGCAAAAAGGGTCAGGAGCCCAAAAAAGGAATTTGAACACTTACTCATGCTCAGTCCAATGACTGACCTCGTTTTCTAGGGTTCATCGCAGCTTAATTTATACCATTGCTGTTTCTAAATAGTTTTTTTAAAAATTTATTTCACCTAATTAGAGAAATAAGCTCCCAAGCAAGAAAACGTTTCATAAAATTCGAATATTAATAATTTATCGAATTTTTTACCCTGAAACTCAAGATTGCCTTACTTTGCACCGCTGAATACTTATTGTTTTAAACACATACTTGTGGCAGTAACCATTATTTGTGGTTTTATTCCCTTTCTCTATATATATACCCTTGGTTTTATTCAAAGGCTGTCATTATGTGTCTTAAAACTATGCTGTAAGAATTCTCAGCAATTTTACCATATATATTACATGTGTAGAGTGTTATTATTTAATTACCATAATGACAGCCTAGAAGAAGCATTGTCTAAATTTGCCATGGAATCTGGCGAGCAAAGATATCGCCTACATTTGTTTATTCTGCTATATACGAGCTCATTTTGTACACTCTTGATGTTATCATTATGGAAATATCCAACTTTATATTCATATCAAATGGAGATAGCAGGTTTGGCACAACAGCAGCTGTAGGCAATAAAAATCAAGATTTTAGCCTGGTACATGGACTGTAGAAACCTGGTCTGTCTGACGGAAAGATGTCATGTTTTGGCGCCAAAAATGAGTTCGACAGCCAGAAAAAAAGGAAGAGTAAACTGAGTACCTCTGTGTCCTGAGCTTTCCTCTGGTAGACTAAGCCTGAGTTGAAGTTCTCCCTTTTAAACTGCTGCCTAAGTTGCTATCTAAGGCCGCTCCTACACCAGGACGAACGGGGGGCATTTTTCCGGAAAACTGCCGAAAATCTGCCGGAAAACTACCAGAAAACTTCTTCTTTCCTTCCTCCCTTTTTTGCACACACTGCCCAGCTTGCTGGAGAAGGGAGGAAAACTGCTGGAAAACTGCAGGAAAACTGCAAGAAAACTACCAGAAAACTTCTTGAGAGAGGAAGTTTTCCGGTAGTTTTCCTGGATTTTTCCTTCCAATCGTCCTGGTGTAGGAGAGGCCTAAGTCAATAGAAAAGCGCTCGAATTTCAAACGTGACTTCTCCGGATAGACCAGGTTTCTACAGGCCATGGCCTGGTATAAAGTTAACTTTCGCAAATTTTCCAGTGCCCAGCAAACCAAAATCGCCAGAGTAGCTGATTACAAAGCGCATGTTCAGCCACCCTTGCAAGATATTGGGTCCGTGAGACCAACTGAAACTGCCTGGACATGCCCATAAACCTGCCTGAACGAATATTAAACTCAGCTGAATTTTGCCGTGTCTTAAATTGCTAGACAGAAAGATAGCAGAAATATTTTTAAGCAGCTATTCAGGCGTTTTGGTTCACTTGGTAGGTCCAGTTAAACATAGTTCTGTGCTAAATAGTCCAGCATAGTTGTACTATTAATTGTATGTACAATACTTAGTCTTAAGTGCAATTACAACATAAGTGCATGTTTATACTTGTAATCATAGATGAATCTAATCGGAAACTTTCCATTTCTGACATCTTTATTGCTGTCCGGACATCCTATGCATTCCACGAAAATCGTATCAGTCTCATATTAAAGACATGGTTTCCACTGGCCAAATCTGAAACCTGGTTTGTATCTGATCAAGAAGATCAAGTTCTTTTCAATAAGACAGGTAACAACTAAAGTTCTTTAAGTAAAGCTACAGAAGGTTGAGTGTGAGTTTGCAGCCTTGGTAGCCTTGTGAGCCACTAAGACAGCTGAATATAAGGGAAACATACATGCTATCAAGAGAAAACGCCTGAGCTGGTTAGAGAAGGAAGTAGCTCAATTGGTTGAGCACCGGGCTTGGGAACACGACACTGATTGGATGTGGGTTTGATTCCCCGGCGGTGTTACTGAAAGATAAACTGCTCTTGACGTATAGATGGTCCAAAACTAGGAATTTGCTTCAGGTCTACTGAAATGTGCATGACCTAAAAGAAACTAGACCCCAGCAAATGATGTAATGCCCTGCAGCATCCTCTGTGAACGTCACTGATGTACTTGTACAACCACGTAGTTGAGCATCCATTGTGGTTCTGCAGTATGCCTAGAAAGAGGCAACAGTGTTACAAAAAAGGCTGATCTGGGGAAAGTTCATGGACCTAGTGTGAGTCATATCATATGAGCCTAGCCCTAGAGGTTGGGGGAATATGAGCCAGTTCTCCAAGCTTTATAAACCAGAGCATTTGTAACAACAGTTACCATGGTTAGCTGCTATCGACAATGTTAATTCTACCCCCCAAATACAGATTTTCTTAGGACATACGTTGTGAACCCATGGCAACGTGAAAAACTGCGATGTGAACCACTCCTCGCAGTACTGTCGATTTAATCCCTGAAGTCAGCATCATCCGTAATACGAGGTTCACACCGCATTCTTTCACGTTTAGTTCATGCGACGTTGAGGTCAACGTCAAAATTGAACCAGATTCGGCGGGTAGTTATGTTATTTAATTTTATCCAGGGTATCCCAATGTTTTTCTCAAGATTGTTCAAGATACTCTAGAAAAAGTCATTTTTTTGTAGTGCACCAGTTATTATGTCGATATTTTCATTTGCAGAAGGACATTTACTGGTTGCCAAATGCCCACGAGATCATGGAATAGCAGGTCTTGCATGTAAAACTGGTTTTGAGTACGACACATACCTTAAAACTAAGAAAAAGTAAGTGCATCCTAAAGCTTTACTCCCTACCTGTAGTGTCACTCTGAAACTATTGGAAATATTTATTGTTGGTTAAACAAATATCGGTCTTTAAAATTCAGTTTTAACCCCTCCCTGAGATTGTCGATATTTTTTGCACTACCTTTTTAAGGTTCATTGCAATAGCACGCCTCAAGGGCAAGTCCAAGAGAAGCTTCTGCTGGGATTGCCAGAAGCTTTACCACCTGTTTGACTTGGTGTGGCAGCTTTTTTGAGAATGATTGACAAATCCCAAGTGCCGGATCCAGGATTTGAACCCGGGCCTCCTTGCATGGGAGTCTCACCTGCTAACCATTCCGCCACGAGCTTGCACTTTTATACTAGTGTTATAATACTAAATTTTTCAGGTGGTTTTGCCATTTTGACGATGATATTTATGTAAATGTCCCTCGGCTGGTATCAAGATTGTCTGAGTTTGACGATAGGAAAGATTGGTATCTAGGAACGCTGACAAAACAGTATCCAATTGTTATAGGTAAAAGAAAGGTAAAACCAGTTGCTTCATTATACATTTATTAATAATAGGGTAGACACAAGGTTATGTATAACACGTTTGTTTGCTGAAAATTTCCCACCAGCTCTTATATCACTCTTATAAATAAGAAGAGCGACCATACAAGTGTAGCGCAATAAAAATGAGAGCAGGCAGCCCCGCTGGCTCCTTTCTGTGAGCAAACCTGTGCATGTGTTTCATCCAAAGAGCTATTATATAAAGAAGGAGCCGAATGATCACCCGTTTTGGGCCGTTTATTAAGCGAGGTTTCAAGCTGACAAAGTATCTGTGGGGGTTCCGACTTCACTCTGAGTCCAGGTTATAATAAAGACAAAAAAGGTTTGCTTCATCACCGCATTAGCACGAGCTGCCTGAGAGAGCGCGTGCGAGGAACTTATGAGATTTTTCTTCTAAAGGCAGAATGAGACTAAGGGCAGAATAAAAAAGCATCTTTGGGAAGGTACATATTTTTGATTTTGCGTCTTATTTTCATTTAATATAGAGAAAAAGGAAAAGAGGAACTACGTGCTTAAGATAAAAGTTTACCCAGACCTAGAAACTACACACACACAATCTAACTTTGTCGACTAACAAACAGATGATTGATCCTTCTGCCCCTGTAGGCTATTCTGCCTTTGAAGGAAGAGAACGAGTGCGAGGAAGTTATGAGAGGCGGGAAAACGGCGAAAATTTAAATCAGGTTTTGATCAATCAAACCTCCCCTTACATACCCTTGAGTACACCTAATGCAATTGTCCTTTTCACTATTGATACAATGCTCTATTAAACATTTTTCTTTGGTGGGGTTCGCATACTATCTCGAAAGAAGGGGGTTGTTGTTGATCGGGTGTGGATGTTGAATGAGGTGTTGTCTGCAGGTCAATTACAGTTGTATCTATCAAGCGCTCCGTCGTTGTGTTGGTCTATATCCAGTTTGGTTAAAGTATGGGTGTGTATGTTAACAAAAATGGCAAAAATCTCACCTGGGCATTTCCAGGACATTGTTGCGAATTTCTAGAACATATTAAACTGTCAGGGCATTCGTAAAAGCCAGAGTAACAGAATTCCCCTTCACATCTGGAGACAATTGAGCAATTAGGATCACTGTGACAAAGCCAGCTATCAACGGAGCATTTCTCTGGGCATGATTCATCTCTCTTTACACAAAAATGAGATCCATAACACTGTTTAAAGCCATCTTCTGTCCTACAATGGGGCTAAAAACAGAAAATATACAAGTAATTTTAATTGAGTTAGTTAACTTGCAATAATATCAATTACTGTTATATTGGCGCAGAATTTTTTTCCTTCTTTACATTGATTCCCTGCAGGTTTAAAACCACTGCAAGACTGCCTTCTCTGATAGCATTTGTCGTCCTTTTTGCAAAAGTGCAAGCCCTGCACACATTCCGTCCCACAAGGCTCATCTTTCCTAATGCATCTCCCATTATGTTTACATAGTCGTTCATTTTGTTGACATTTTCGTTTTAGACAGTGTATATTCCTTCCATCGCAGGCTTGGTTAATTAGACAGGGATAACCTGTTCTAACGCATTCGTCGGTATAGGTGCAGTACCAAAATGTTTCCATCAGGTTGATATCGAGACATGTGGCTTTTCTAATCGGGGCAACTGTGTGGAGAAATGGTTCCTGTTTATCTAGTGAAATGCGATCACAGGGGACTAAATAATTGTATAAATCAAGACATTTCCACTTCCCAGAGAAGAGCCATCTCATTTGTTTCCTTGAGGATTCTGAGTATTTAATTCCCTTAGCATCCTTTGTCTCATCAATGCCATGTTGTTCATGTGGAGTTCCGTCACCAATATGAGCGTATGTGAGGCAA
>LR137401.1:0-10751 GCA_900659605.1 Tisbe holothuriae | reverse complement strand
CCGTCGATCAACATGATTGATCCGCACGGCGTTCACGCAACGTAAAAAGAAGTCTTCTTCTTCCTTGTTATAGGCATTAAAACAAGAGTCTATAGTTTGCCTTTGGAGAAATAAAAGCTCATTAATAATCTAAGGGTCGAGTTGTCGAGTCTGAAGCGTCTTATAAGAGCATTATTCAAAAGAGTTTTAGTCGCATAAATGCGATCTCCCCGTTTCTGGGGTCACGCCAAATTAGCTGTAATTAATTTTTGAGAGGAGGAGATAAGTTATCGACTAAAGAGGCGCCAAATAATTAAGGGGTTCAAGTGTTGTTAATAACAATAAATTTAATTCTAATTCGCAAAGCTAAAAGTATAATAATGAAGCACCGTCTTTAAAAAGTAATTTCACACGTATTTTAAATTCATCCAAATGGCTCGCGCATTTAAATTTATTTCGATTCGGCCAAAGAAGATTTCGCACAAGAGGATGCCTCATTTTATTGTACCGGGTGCGGGAGGTCAACTGACACTCTTTAGGCTTTACAGTCATATTTACTATAATATTTGAGGTATCAAATTTCTGTTAATTGTTCCTAATACCATTAATACTGGCCTTAAAATTATATTTATAGCATTTTTGGCTTACACAACTTCTGTTGCCATTAATGACATATATATGTGTTGTGTGAATGCCATTTTTTCAGGGCTCCCACGCGTGTTGTTCAGATGATAAAATGGTCTTAAAAAGACACCTGAAATTTTAGTTGCAGATAAAACAAAAGTCAAACAAAATTTTGAAGAGTTAACTGAACGTGTAATGAGGAAGACTTCATTTCTTATACATGTTTACTTAGAAAAAAATTAACACAATTGTTTTTGCCAGATTTTCACGTCTCGAAAAAGGTCATTTTTATGAAGTAATTGTGCGTGGGAGCATTCTGACTGAATGTGCAAAGGCATATGGAAAGGCACATGGACGACTAAAGTAGGGAAAACTTGTTAAATAAGAATTGATTCTCTTTAATATTACTCAGAGAAAAAGCTTGGAAATACATCCTATATAATCATTGGAAAGAGCAATTAATGACAGAATTAGAGTGTCAGTTTAGCTCCCGAACCGGGTAGAACAAAGGGAATTGCAACACTTTAAGCCCATTTTATACAATTTGAAGGTCGTGTTCTGGGTTATGTCACCACTTTAAATAAAGCGTCGCATGCATTGACGCGTATTTGACTGCTCTTGGGCGCGGTCGGAATTCTGTATGATATTCTTAGAGAATGACCCCCAAACCCAGAAAAAAAGAACTGTGTGTTTTAACGCTACATTTGACTTGAAATGGTTCTTATACGGAGACACTCTTTAAAATTTATTATAACTTGTGTATATGTAGATGCAGTACTTGGATTTTGAAGTATACTAGCAATTTATTCTTTCAAATGCACTTTAACAGACATCCATTAACATACATTATTTTATTTGGACCATATGTCAAATCCACTCCCAAACTTGTGCCCCAATTTTCCGTCTGGTTTGTATAATTTGTATTCCTTTGACATCGGCCCGTTTTCGTCGTTGCTGTCAACCTACTTTTTCAGATCGTATGCAGCTCAAATGCGTTTTAGGGACACACACAAAACCGCTGCACTGTCATTAATGCCTTGATTTTGATGTCACCGCCTTTACGGCATACAGTGGTTTTGAGTTGGATTTAATTAACACATGTGAGGTTATTGTTCTTTTATAGGAAGTGTGCAAATTCAAGGGGCATAATAACAAAAGACTTTTGAATACATAGATCCAATGTGAAAATGACAGTTCCGAAATTAGAGTCTTAAACTAGACTTTATTTTGGCCCCCAGGAATCCGGAAGAGATTCTCCCTTTAAATGCACTCGAATTGACAAAAACCAACTCTTAAAAAGTATCCCATTTCAATGGGTGCCAGTGAGAGAATTGCAAAATTGAGTCAATACAAAACGCTTCATGAGAACCAAAAACTATTTTTGTGGCTATTCGGGCGGCAACTTATCAAAAACCAAGATAAACACAAAAAAACGGTATATTTTTTTCAATCCCCAAAGCGGTTTTGGGAGTGAGATATTTTGTATTAATATCATTGTTATCAAACGTCGTCGGATAAAACACGCTGATCACTTAACACATTTTTGGGGCATTTTTGTTCTTCACAGATCAGTGGGAGATTTTTGGTCGGAGAATGACCAAATATGAACTAAGTAAATATAAAAGGTAATAATGCAACGGTCTTATATCAACATTGCATTGAGAGTTCTAAATGCAGCACTTTAGTAAATGTTCCCGACAGCAAATATACATAAAACTTGTTGCACATAGATGTAGCACGGCGTTTAGTCGGGTTCTCATATGAAGACATAAGACAATATATGCAATAGATGTTTGATTAAAGATACATTCATTTTAAAAGCCCATGTATATCAATTGAAGGTTGGACAGTTACGTGATGTTCTAACTGACCGCATAAAAGATGTTTAAAACAATCCAACGCAGTCTTGGATTAAAAGAAGAATTCTTTTCATCATCATCGCATTTTTGCATTTTATTCCTTGTCATTACGTAGAATAAGAATTCAGCCGAATCATGATGTGAAGACGTTTTCATTAAGAGAACCCGGGCGAACCTATTTTATAAAGTTATTTAACTAAAATGATATTAGCTTACTACTGGGTTGATCTTGGTTAAATTCAATGTGAGCAGGGTTGTAAGTTGTAATGTATTCATGTAAAACACCCATTATTAACCATAATAATACACTGCTTTTTGCATGATAGCAAGCAACTTGCTTATTATTATTTATTGCATGAGAAAAGGTCAGATTTAATGAAAAAGATGGCTGATGTTGCAAAAGGGCATTTTAAGTAGCATTAAAAAGTCTTAAAACGTTGCCTGTTTAATATCACAAAGAGCTTGTAATTTATTGGAAAATGCAAATTTCTCATTTCGTTGTCTCTGCAATTATAAACGAGCATATTCATTGTCAAGGTTCCTTGTTAGATGGCTGTGATTTATGCTAATGAAGAAATTATTCAAATTGAGCTCCGAGGAGCGGATGGGATTAAAAAGTTAATTAATGACTATTAATGGTGTATAAGGGATGTTGAAAGTGCATTTAAACATATAATATTTGAAACATATTACGACCTCAAATGGATGCTTTAAGCATAATGTGAAATACACTGTATTGTCAGTGTCAAATCGGTGTTGTTCACATTCAAGAGCCCCCTCAACAATATTAAAACTGTTTAGACCCACCAAAACGAGCTTATAAAAAGAAGCTTTTATTTGAACGATGGCCAATCTCTGCTCAATAGGAAGCAACTGGAAACCGTTTCCTGTTTACGGCCAAACCTTGTTTACTTTACAGCCATTGATCTACGAAAATATAAAGCATCGACCTCAAAAAACCATCACTGGCTTATTATCATTAGTTATATCTGCTGCCACCCCAAAAATATAATCAGGAAATGAACTTAAGGTCAATTGATATTATTATTATATTTCCTCTTGTTAGTAATGACTTTTGGTATGACGTAAGAGCTGCAGTTTCGGATTGTAATTGCATTTGATGCAATTAGAAGGGAGTTTTTTCCTGGCTGTGCTCTGGGGGCTCATTGAACTCTCCAAGAAAGAAATGGAAGTCACTCTGCAATTAAACTGTCTTTCTATCTGCACAGTCATGCCATTGTCAGTGTTCATTAGTGGGTTTATCGCTGCACTATTTGTGATGTGATTGGAAGCTATGCGCTGTCAAATGTATTAAATTCACCGTTCTATTTACACTATCCAAAAATTTGACAAGAGTCTCTTTCTCTTAAAAGTACATATTTTGCACCACGGTATTTATCTCAAAGATCTGAAGAAGAGTTGAATCAACTCATTTATGTTGCTGCTTCTCAAGTGAAAAAAGAGCGAAAATTGTCAATTAGTTGTTAACTCTTCTTTCAGTTGACTCTGCATTGTTACAAATCAGGTTCTCTCTCTCTCTCTCTCTCCACTGTTGCCATCTCTTCTTTTTTGTGTACATCTAAAGATTCGTTTTTGTCGCTTTAACTCATAAAAATGCTCGCATCTCCACTTTTTATGCTTACAGGGCTGACAACAATCTGCTTTAATTGAGTAAACTGTTCTCATATCTTGGAGCAGCCCTGTCAGCTTTTATGACAACTTTTTTGTTTGAATACTCTGGAGAAATTATCTGATGGGCGAGAAATGTGATTTGGAGACAACGACGACAATTGCCTCTGATGGGAAGGAAGCAAAAACAACTGAGGCTGTAAAATTCCAAAGGAAACTGGCAAGATGAAAAGTTGTTGTTATAACTGTGGGTAATTGGTATTTTGCAGGATGTCCTTTTACCAAGCATAAATAACGATGTATGAACCAATCTGTTGTACTCCTTTTTTATTAATGCCTATAAAATTACCTATAATATAGTACTGTTAAAATGATTGTAATCGTACTCTTTGCCATGGAAATGTTACATAATTTCATGCATATTCACTACTTGTATTTTGCATTCTTCACTGTTTACAACCTCTTGGGGTCAACAACGGTTGTTTTCCCAGGCAGCTTGCAGTGGCAGCAGCAATTAAATACTCTTCTTCAGAGGAAGGCAATTAACGTTTCGTAGAGGACAATGGCCTGCACACTGAACTCAAAATGGTTTCTCTATGAGGTCTATGCTCGCCATTGATATAAAGCGGCCTTAGAGCACTATGTTTGCTAAGGATGGGAAATTAGCATCGAAGCACTGCAGTGCACTGTAATAATGTAATGTAATAATGCAGAGAAAATATTAGAAATCTATTAAGACTTTGATAAGTCTCACCTGGAAATATGGCGTTAATCAGTCCGAAGACCTTAATGCAAACTGTTTCTTATTATCCATGATAGAATCAAATTTACTTCAAAATTAATACTTTTTCAGACAACGGTAATTTATTTGCCTATATACCGGACCCATAATGACTATATAATGCTTCTTACTTCATTGCCGTCCGTTGTGTCATTATGACAAGATTTAGCTCTGGGCGATTTCTTTTCCTCGTCGGAGAAATTTTATTTGATCGTTTTAGTCACACATTCTGAGATTCTTTTTTCATCAAATATTGTGTGTGGTTTAATAATAAGCAGACAGATGGACCGACTCAAAATTGCCTTAATTGAACTTTTGGGTTCCCTTTTTGGGCATTTTTAGGCAACGGAAAAGATGTCTCGAGATCTTTCAAACCGTCATATTTACATTTTCTCCCAAACGTTGTTTTCTTTTTTATCACACGCAAACTGAAAAGAATTTGGTCACAGAGAAAAGTTAGATTTTTAGAATGTTCATTAATAAAAGTTCTGTGATAAGTAATAGTTTTGTGTCAGAGACATGTCTTTCAAGAGTTATACAGAAGTTAATAAAGTGTATTTTGCACAGTTTCGTACTGTACTACACTTTAAAATTGGTCCAAATATAATTGGTATCCCAAAAATACCAAGATATTGATGATTCGATGCCTTCCCAACCAACCTTTTGTATCCCTAATGTGTTTTATATAACCTCGGTCTTTTGTCAAATCGCAGAGGAAGTTACTCAACCTCCAACAAGGTTAGAAATGGTTGGAAATTACACAAACCTCGATGATCTAATGAAATAAAAGCAAAAACACACGCGGGGAGCAAAAATGAATTATCATTATTTTGAGCGGAGATTTCCAAATACGGAGGTGGCAAAAACACTGAATCGACTTTAGCTACCAGCATCATCTAGACAGATGGGGATTACTTTAGGAAAAAGTAACTGAGAACTGTGATGACTACATGTAATTACTGTCGACATGTCTTACTCGTGCGTCCGGTACTGTGGAAGATACTTCTTTGTAACTAAATTTCTTCTGTATTTTTTGAGCTCAAAAGTACAAATATCTAATAAACATTTCTTAAACTGTAACCACTACTCACAATGAAAAAGAGTTTTGCAATGTCCACAAGTGAAACTTTCTTTCTATTCTTCATCCGCACATTAACTGTACGCACTTTTTGCCCAATGACTGTTTATAAATCTGAATAGAATGGATGCGAAATAGCGTCTTGCGAAAGTGACAAAATGGTCATAATTTATGCAACGTGAAAGTGAATTTGAATAATGGAATTATGCGTTATTGTATTTCCAAGCGTCATGTTTTGGCGAGGGAACAAATAAAATATTTAATCCAAACAATTGACTTTTTCTTTGTCAAAATATAAAATCGGCATGACAAAGCACAAAGAGGGTTTTTAGTATTCGGGAAGCAGCATATTTGAGAGGTCAGTGATTCCAATAAGTCTTATGTGCAAAGGGAAAGAAGCTAGGCCCAGCTGTTATATACTCGTATATATATTATTTTTTTCCATCAGAATGTGGCAATAAATGTAGGACTTTTAAATAGAAACGACTGAAAAAGAATTTTCCATAAATTTGCAGTTAAGAGTTGTATAAACAGTATTAATCCACTGTGTTCCGGCATTTCCTTATAAGGCAATGAATCATACGGATCAGAATAGATTCAAAAGAAGACAAGATATTGAATGGGGGCAACAGGCAACATAGTAGTGGTAACATCTCAATCCCGGGCTGACAGGGCAGAAAAAAAATCTTCTTTCAGACCATCTTCAAAAACCAATTTTGAAGGCCACATTTTGAATACGTGTTTTGAGATAATTAAAGCCTCTTTGCCCTGCGGTTTCATACTGAAAAAAAGTCAATGATATATATTAAAGTTGGGGTTGAACGCTTGTTTGCATGATGTACAGCTGCAGAAAATGAGCACAAGCGACTTCTTGAAGGTTATGTTTTTTTTGTGCAAAATTTCTCTTTAGGGCCAATGTAATGAACTTCCAAGAAAATGATATATCAGTCAGAAAAAGATGAGTTTCGCAAACAAATATAAGGTCAATATGCATAAAACCTTTGGTCCATTTCATTACGTAATTAAGCCCATCTAATTAGTCCAGAGCCTAAAAGATGGTCCATTATCGCAAAGTCATTAGCTCCTGTCGGACAAAAAAGCTCGATATACTTTTCGCGATATCTTATCAGAAAAGTCGTTTATTTCTTCGTCGTTTCCAACAACAGTCCATGGGAACCTGATTTAAAAGCGGCTCAAACAACTGTCCACAGTGTTTTGATTACAGAGTTGGCATTACTTTGTAAAACACTGCATTGCAATGGGTTAAAAGTTCTAATTACCGTAGTGTATACCACATTTTGCCCAAAAGAAATTTAAGATATTAAATTTACCGTACTTTATACGAGTATATGTGCCATAAGAAGGCGCACTTTAATGATCATCCATGGTTTTATCTCGTAGAGTTATGAGCAGATTTGATTTAGAGCAAAAAGTCATAGTAGGAGTTCATCATCATCATGAAGTTTTTTGCGAGTTGATTTTCATTCTCGGGCACACATGGCCAAAATGGGCTTTAAATAATTAGATCTCTCTCCGCTTTTAAGGGTTGTTAATCTTAAATAAACGGATAAGATCTTCAATTACATCTTAATTGCTATATTTTGCTTCCTAAACTGGTAATCCGGCTGGTTAAGATGAGCTCAATACGTCAAAAGTTTGCTGAAGACTGCTGGATATTCCATTTGAAAGAGGAACTTAATTATTACTCTCTGGCTCAAATAATAAAGCATATTAACAACCGGAATACTAAGGTTACAAGTTGCTTATTATATCTACTAGTGGCAATACTTTACAGAGTAAAGTTAGTGATACTCATTTTCCCATTATTTTGTCGCTCTGGTTTTACAACAATGTGGGTGTTCTGAATGATCTTGACTCATCAAATATGACGCCCAGTATCACTCCAATAACAACTGTTCCAATTTACAAACCTTCCCACCGTAGCAGATTTTTGTAGAAGCAGACCCAATTTTATGCCATTTTTTTTATAGAGAACGAGTTCAATTATTACCATTTTATTGTGTTATATTCTGCCAAACTAGTTCCATAAATACCAATCATCTTTGTTATAAATACTAATTTTATCATATTATACAGTCTAGCTCATAAATACCCCTTTTTATTCTGTTATTATTGTCTGGCTTACCTTGGTATAATAAAATCGACTTTTGTCTGTTGTTCTCCAACCCTCTAATCAAATCGGTCCAATGATTTTCACCGTCGAAAAATCCTTATTTCCACGAAATTCACCAATAACACAATTCACCCTTGGACTGTCAGCAAGTCTGGTGGTAGCTTCAGCTTCGGAGCGTCTCTGTTGCTGTAGCTACAGGTATTGAAAACCAACCCCCGACAATAACAATAACTGCAGGTGCAATTTTAACACTGATTCTCACGGTAGTACATCAACTTGTTCACTTAAGGGATGTTTTATACCCACTAAATGTGCGTTATCAGAACTTATCTCTAGACAAACAAGGGATGTATTTTTGCACCCCAGACTCTCTCACCTAGAGGGTGAGTTGTTTAAAGATTATCGCACAAACGCGATATCAGAGATAACACTAAACTCTCTCATAAGCACAATAAAGTCACTGTTCAATGCATATAAATGCAACCACTGTCTATCTTAATAACAGCGTTTGCAATTTGAAACCCTTTTCATTACATAACACATACACTGAGATGTAGGATCGTACCTGGCCAGGAGGCAAAACAACACTAAAGTTTGGAGGAGGAGGAAAACACCGGCTGAAGCTGGAGCGCGCTCTGCCGTTGTCTACTGCACTGGTAGTGGAAGCTGAGGGCGCTCGCGTTGTTTTGCACGCGTCTAAGAAGCACCACCAGCAGAAAATCGAAAAGAAAATAAGAGGGTGTTGTTGATGTTAAATGCGCATTAAAGGTGCTTTCCAATGCATGGGAGTGTTAGGTTTGCAACTATGAATCATTAACATTAATACTGAATAAGAATGGCATTAGTGAACATAATGTTGTGCGGAATATAATTATTTGTTTTAATGGCATCAATATTAAGTAAATACACATATGACTCATGCCCATTGTCTCCCGTATTGTATGTAAATGTGTGATTGTTCCGTCTCCTCCATGCTCTCCATTTTTACCGGCATGTGTCATCATCATCATCGAAAGAGAAAATGCGGGCGGAGGAATGACTCATACGCTAATGCACAAAATAGGCTTGTATGAATCGCTTAATAAAGATGGGTTGGCCATTACTATATAAGATATAAATAATTTGATATACATGTAATACATTTGATGTAATGTAGGCTACTCCAGAAGGATGTTCATGATCAACGCATATGACTATAGACTTGGCTAAATGGTACCACAGACGGATTCAATCAATGATTAAAGCTGTCCGTGAGGGTTTATTAATATACTTTAGTAGTAATGTAAGGCTGGCCTTGGCTCAGTATATTGGAGGCGGGCGGGAGCCGGAGAGCATGGGCCTCTCTAGCTCTATCGTTAGATAAGATCTACACGTAGAGCCCGTTTATGCCTTTTATTTAAATGCATGTGCCTATGTTTCTTTTCTTGTGATGTATTTAATACAATATACAGGGTGTCCCATAAATACTGTCGGAAAGTAAACAGCTATATCTCAGCTCTAAGACATCCCAGAAATAAGCTACTGGTACCATTTAAGAGAGAAAGAATTACAATTTTGTATGGTAATATTTAATACAGGGTATTTTTTTAATATGTGGAACAAAACTGCATCAACAATAGCATCACTTTTGAACCAAAACTGGTAATTCAAATGACATTTTTTGGTAAAATGTTTTCTTGGGGGATTTAAGTAACTTTTACCACTTCATTGCAATATAATATCTCATAAATTAATTTTCTATCCCTTTAGCAGCTATAAAGAGCCTCAGGGGCCCCATACAACAAGTCTCCATTTTAGGCCATTTTCATTGTAAAATTTACTACTTTTTAAAAAGATGCATTACTATGGCATATAATAATAAGAAACTAAACAATCCAATTGCACCACCAAAAATTGTAACTCTTCTTCTCTGAAATGGTACCAATAGCTTTTTGGTGGTATGTCTTAGAGCTGAGATGTAGCTTTTTTAACTCAACCGAACCAGTCTTCCCTAAGTTACACCCCATGCCATCTCCCCATTAAAGAATCTTTGTTCCACTTCATTCAGTTTTTCAGTCTGTTCAGTAACCATGATGTATTGCTTGTTTATTTAGTAACTTTTAATGGTATTATTATCAAGAGTTTCATGATTGATTTCTTTTCTTTAACTTGATTCTATCACCCTGTATTACACTGGAATCCAAAAAAAGACCAAATATGCGGTCAAAGGCCGCATTTTAGCATGTAAAATTTGAAGATTATATAAACACTACAGTTATTATTGATTGAAAGTCAAGTTAGCATTCCCAGTGTCTAAATTTAATGTAGGACTTGTTCACGATTATTGGCTCCTTGCTGATTATTTTAAAGGTTCTGTAAGAGCCGTTTCCTGCTCAATCATTAGCAAGCTCATCCCCAGCCCACTCCTGCACCCGCTCATTCTGAGCATTCTCCTCCTCAGTAACAACAACAACAATAATCATGTGCTTGTTTTTTTAAGTTTGCTGAGCCCAGTTTATAAAAAAGTTATGCACACGTTATGTACACAGTACACGCAATGCACACGAAATGTACACAAGCTGAGGGTTTTTAAAAAGTGTTTATGTACACGAGCTAATGCACACAACCAAATCTAACGCGCGCAAGCTAATGCACACAATCTAATGCACATGAGCTAATGCACACAAT
>LR137400.1:18505-53152 GCA_900659605.1 Tisbe holothuriae | reverse complement strand
GTCATGCAAAACTTTGAAACATTTCAGAACTTCTCGCGAAGTCGAACAAATGCTTTCTTCTGAGGCCTCCAAGGGAGTCGAGGGAAACTTTCCCGAATTAATTATTGATCAGGAGGCCCTGGCTGTAGAAACAGAACAAGGTCAGTATTGTATGCACGTATGTGAAATTAATTAACCCTTTTTATGCTATTTGTTGAAATCTTGTTTATAATTTTACTTTACCAATTGTTTCCTTGGTACAAACACATACAGTTAATTAGTTGTTTATATTTAATGCCTAACTGTTGTTTTTAAATTTAAAAACAAAGATTAAACACAAACATATAATTAAAAGTGTGTTTGTATGATTTTCCAAATAACCGTACAGCATAATAGAACATCCCATTGCATTGGAATTTTTATACTAGCAATATATGTCTCAATGATAACTAAGTATGTACAATTAATTATTGTACAATCATATGCTATTCATATGCAAACATAAATTCGGGATGTTTTCAGCTCCTGTAAGCGATGTTCTAGTCCAGCTGCAACAGAATGAGGAGAAGAAGGATAAACCTGACAAAAAGACAACTGAACCCCCTGTTAAGTTTTCTGGTATACTATTTGGGAATAGTGGTGCAAGAAAGAATGGAGAAAGAGGCTTGCTTTATATTGCTATTACCCTAATGATCTGCAAATATATTTGAGTATATTCCAAAATGTACTTTGGTGATAAATAATTTATTTGCAACAATGATTATACAATTGTAATATATGAATTAGATCATTAATACATTTTTTCCGCAAGCATAGTTGTGTTATTTTAGACCTTTCAAAACATTGGTGCAGAAATTAAATTGTACCAAAGAGTACTGCTACAGAAGCTGCTATCGATTTACGGCAATTTAATTATGTGAAACCTTTAATTAAGCTTTATAACGTACATAATAATGCGTGGAGTTATTGTTGATTTATATTGTTAATGCGTTAAATCAATTATTGAAGGTTAACGGAAAATATTTAACAACAGCTCTTACCGTTGTACTGCATTATAATTGTTCTTAATTACAATGCAATACGACTACTTACATACATACAAATGAAAGTCTACTCTACTTAACAACTCCACTCAAATATAAGTCTAATGCCACAAAAGTCAATCATGATAGTGATCTCTTTAAAATGCCCGACCTGTTTATGTCATGGGTCATGATGAGGTATTGAAATACCGGCCTGCGTGTACAAAAGTACATTCTTGTTTAGAAAGCTAAACAATGGAGTTTGGGATTCGACACAATGGTCAGTGTATACAATAAAATTGTCAGGTTTTTAATAATAATGCTCAATGAGTTTGAAGTATAAATTATGAAGTATTTCTTATTGAACTAATATAATAATATATTGTAGAGGAAATAGTTTTTAACCCTGCTTTGTGCACACTAATCTACTGTGAAAACTTTATACTTAGGCCTATTATTTTTTCACTTTTTGCGCCATAACATGAGGAGTGACTAGAATAAGAAGACTGACCAGTATATTAATCTTTAAAATAACAAGAAATGACCCTAAAATTGCTACAAAAAAGAAATAGCTATTCAGTCAAAATCTAGATTTATAAGTCTTCACCATTTAAATCGGATTGCAAAATAAATCTGAATTACACGTTTTACCGTTGCGATTTAAATCAATACAGCATTGCGTGCGAATATTGAAAAATGACAAAAGTTCGGATATAACTCCTGGGGAAATAGTTTAGTGTGAATTTGTCTGACAATGAATGCGAGTCTTCGGCAATATATTCTGACAATCACATTGACAGGTAGGATTATAAATCTAATGGAAACATTAATCTCCGAGCGTTTTCTTGCTGTCGACTAAGTTTGAGTATACAGTAATGAGTAAATATGACATTTTACTAATAGTCATAATCAGTATATGCCGTATATAAAAAAATCTCTCTAATTTCTGAATGTACGCAAGATGTACAGCACGATCATTGTGTGGATCTGAAATGCTTACTTGAACAAGGATCTAAGAAAATTGCTCCAGAGCTGCAAATATGCTGCATAAGTTTGAAGTTCTTCATTTAAATATATGTCATTATCTTCTCCCCATTTTAGTCCTCATTTTCTCCCACCACACAGCAGATAGTTCTACTCCTGTTTGTGTTTATGGCTGCAGAAAGGGTTAATCGACAGAATCCAAATGAGTGTTACATAGAGGTATAGAAGTAAAAAAGTGGTTTATATACGGTCTACATGTGCTCCATGCAGATGTACTGTACCCGGTCTTAGCTAGGCGTGTATGTGTCTGGCGATGCAGAAAAAAAAAATTACGTAACGTAACGTTGATTGCTAGTACCTTTCCGGATAGTATTATTATTATGGGTAGCGATTTTTGTGTTGCAGTAATATGCCGAGTAGAGTAAGGAGAACGCGCCTTCCCCGTTATTACAAGTGCACACGAGAATTTTGTAAAACAATTGAGTCTAGAGTGCAATCACTGCATTGTGAACCATATCCGGCGTGGTATATGTGTGCGAAGGAAGTAAGAGCCAAATTCTTTAGGCTACTTCGGTTCTTAAAGAAATATAATGACTGTTGCGTGGGATTTAGGCAGTACATGCTAAATACTGTTCTTCTTTATGCAGAACATTTCTGGCGTACACAGAAGGATGAGGTAAATAAATTTAGGTTTTAAATGCCACTTATTTCGACTCGTAATAAAAGCAACTATAAAACTTAAACGTATTTGTATTTCAAGGGTTATACACACTACAAACGAGAATTACATAGGAGGAAACGTCCACTGCTTAAACGTCTGGCAAAGTCCTTCTTCGCACGGTACGGAAGTGGAGTCACCTACAGCATCCCCTTCCAAAAGGCCTTGAGGTTGGCAATGCTGATCGTGTGGGATGCAAACAGACGTAACGTACAGTCACCTAGAAGAGTAACAGTTTCTGGAGTACCACGTTAAAGCTTAACGGCCATGAATGAATATGTGTGTCAAAATAAGGTAATAAAAGTAAACTTGTGAAATATTATTCGCGACTTCTCTCACCTCCTTTTTTGGCGAAATTTCAAACATTTGGAACGCCACTGCTTAATAAAGCCACCGAAGCGGCAGCGCTCTTGCTTAAAGCTCTATGGAAGTGAAAGGGAACTATTCACCTGGGCCGACGGCCGATTTGGCAGAGCGTAGGCTAAAGCCATTGCAAAAAAAATGGAAGGGAACTATTCACCTGGGCCGACGGCCGATTTGGCAGAGCGTAGGCTAAAGCCATTGCAAAAAAAATGGTTACTAGATACGACCGTCGCTGTACTCGTCGGACGTGTTCCAGTTCCCTGGCCGTCGAACCAGACCTTCTGGAACCGCCTAGCGACAGCTGGACCAGCTTCTACCTGATTGCACGATTGGAACAGTTGAATCATGTGAAGAGGTTATATTGGCACAGCTGCGTCTATTACGATAGCCTACTAATCGACAGATACATAGCCTATTGCAGGGCAATAAGGAACAAACTTAAGGAGGAGGTATGAACGGAGATTATATTCAAATGTTAAATTCTTATGTAGCTCCCGTTTGATTAGGGTTCCATGATTGACCTGGAAAAACACGTTCGGGGAAGACATGGAGAAGAACATCCGGAAAATGTAGCGAATGTCGCACGCTTCTTGACAAGACCCTATCACATTATTAATATCACGGAAGAGCAAAGGAGGGAGCTGCCGCTTGTTGTTCACACTCTGTCGATTATAGCGACCGGCAGAAAGGAACACAAAGAGGTTGTATTTACCATGTAATGGTAGTTAAGCCGTTTATTGTACATTAAGAACCTCATCCCACATTTCACTTACTATATATATATACAAAATCAAGCACAAATACAGTATCCATTACTTTAAGCAAAAAATCCATTATTTACAACTGCATCCTCTATTCATGGGGAGTCCCCTGGAAGTGGTCATATTCTTCTTCTTCTTCCTCGCGCACTGGGCTGACCTGGAAAAGTCCGGTCTGGCTGCGCAAGATTGGTCCTTCTTCACGGAAGTAGGCCCGGTCACCTTGGTCGACGGGTGTGCCTCCGTCGCCAAATCTATTCCCACCAAACAAGTTTGGGTCGATGGTATGCCTGGTGCTACCTCCTCCGCCACGACCATTGGTATTGTTGCCGCCGCCGTTGCGTCGTCCCCGATTAGCACTCCTCCTATCGCCGACAGCTCCGTCATTAACGGCCCCAGCAACATTTGCCTGTGCAGCAGCTACCTGGGCCCTTTGTAAACGTTGTCGAAGACTGCTAGCTCCCCAGAGAGGGTTAATCAATGCAGTGGCACGCTGGCGGATAGTCGCATCGGCTGGATCATTTGGCTGGGCCTCAGTATTTACTTCAGGATTTGCATCACCTTGGAGAAGCTGTTGGACAGGTGGCGCCACCTGAACTCGTGGTGGGATATTGCCCTGGGCAACTGGTGGCTCTAGGATCTCATCCTCATTGTGAACCTGGGCGTTTACATTGAGGATGCTGTTGCCCTGTGCAACACCCTCAGCTCCTGTATGACCATCTCCCTGGCCACCTCCCTGGCCACCTCCCTGGCCACCTCCCTGGCCATCTCCCTGGCCACCTCCCTGGCCACCTCCCTGATCATCTCCTAGGCCGCGTCGGCCAAGCATGTCGACCATCTCTTCTTGGCGGCGACGTCTCCGTTGTCGAAGTGGGATGTACACGCATAGAGAGAGGACTGCAGTGGAGATGGCTCCTCCAGCGAAGAGAACAATCATTATGATGAGAGTCCAATCAAACTCGTGGGTACAATCAAAGAGGGGGCAAACCGCTGAAAAGTATAGAATTCAATTAATAATTGGTATGTAGAAATGACATTGACATTCTTACGGTCGTTTGCTGTTATATCCTCAATGCATTCAGCGGTGATTTCGCAAGGATATCGGGGGCAATTCCGGTATCTAAATGAATGCAACGACTATTAGAAAATTGAAACTGTTTCAACTATTAAAGGACTTGCCTGAAGCACAGTGGCATGGCGGCCGTGTACTGACGGCATGTAGTTCCATTGGCACAACGGATTGTCTGGACAAAGGTTAGCTCCCCAAGAGTGCCAATGTCTGCATGTGCCTTATTCTTGGCAGACTTCATAATCGTATCGACAATGTACTCATAGAGGTCGGCTCTAAACATCTGCATCTTCTTGACAGACATGTCCATGAGGTGCGGCAGCTCCACCAGATCCTTGGCTGTACTGATGTTCAACCTGGACAGCACCTCCATGGTAATCTGGTTCTGCTGGTCACCAAGCACCCGTAGATTTTCAGCTGTCTCAAGGAGCTCCGTAGTCTGGTTGTACAGGCCCATGATGGCGTCCTTGTTACCGACGGAAGACACGTTGAGCTGGCTCAGCAGTTTGGAGTGCGTCTCCTGGACCTTTACTAGGTGTCTGGTACTCTGTAAAGTAAATTTACACATATTTGGCACTTTTTAGGCAATGGTTAAACAAAACCTACGTTGATCAGTGCTCCCATTGATGTGGAAGAAATTTGCTTCTTGCGTTCTAGTGATCTCGTTCGCCGTTCTTGCACACCAATCCTGGAATTTAAGGCACCCATGTCCTAAAACAGGAAGTTATTAACAAAATGTACTCTTAGGTCAAATTAGTATACCTTGGCCATTAATATTCTCCCGCTGTTAGGTTCAAAGCACGAATTGTCATCCACAAGCTTAAATATATTACAAAGAGCAAAACACTTTTATATATGGAACACAATACCAAAAGCATGAACTTACATGGCGAATATTGTCAATCTGAACCTGAAAGCCTTCAATTACCTGAATAATGGAATCAATTTGCCTTCCCTTCTCATTGAATGCATTTGGCAATTGGGATATTATTGCATTCATGACCTTAAATACATTGAAACATGCAGCAAAATATTAGAATTTTAACCACACATGTACTTACGTTTCTAGTATTAAGAACATTAGTCTTAACTTTTTTGTTGTCACTCGTTAAATGGAATATTTTATTATGTATCTCATAATCCTTATTAGATATGAAGCTATATACAGATTTATAGAATCGAGACAATGCCTGTACAAAGCAAAATGTTAGTGAGAAGTGCTACAGCTGCAATTCCAGATAAGTCATTACTCTTTCAACTCGATCGGCCAGCGCAGTGGTCGTATCGTTGACGGAGGCCGTCAACTGTTGGATGGTAGTGTTAATTCGACCCATCTGGTTCACTTGCACGTTCAAGGCCTTCTTCAACAAGCGCAGATCATCCTGGTCCTTCTAAAATAAGCAAAAACACATGTTGTATTGTGTAATACTTGTTTTGCAAGTGCATTGATAAGTTCACCTGAAAGTTTTCAATGCTGAGAGTGATGTGCTCCGACGTGACGTTCCTCAGTTCGGATAGGTCCTCATCCATTCCCCCGATGCTGAAGCCCTGGCGGTGAAGCGACGAGACGAGGGAGTTATACTTCTCACTCATATCGTCAATCCTGCTGGAATGATCATCATCGGTCTCAGTAATCTGCCTCTGTTGTTGTTGAACAATCTGCTGCTGCTGCTGCTGCTGCTGCTGCTGCCACAGATGGGAAAATTGGTCAACTTTGTTATTACACTTCCGTATTGCCTCCTCGGCGGCGTTGGTCATCTTTTGCTCCAGTTCATCCATCTCAGCCTTGTGCTGCCTTCTCGCCCTGGACCTCTCGAGCCTGAGCATGTCCTCAACCTTCTCGCCCATTACCTTCTTCAGCTTCTCCTCAAGTGTCCTCGGTGGTGATGTCTTCTTTGGCCCGGGCGGCTTAGGGGTGCTTGCAGGCGGCTTGGGACGGTATGGCGAGTCAGACGCAGCTTGGTCCTGACGATCATCTTCGTAGTCCAGGTCCAAGTCCTCGTCGACGGTGTCCTCAAAGTACTCACTGTTGTCGTCGTAGTCTTCTTCGTGGCCCACAAGAATGTCGTCCGTGGCAAACCCGCGGTCATCTTCTTCCTCATCACATGCAAGCAGGCACCTCTCGTTCTCAACGAAACAAAGTCCAAATTGGATGCATGGGGACCTTTTTGGATAAGATCATTTGTTACCTAAGGTTATATTATGTTAATGGTATAGCCTACTTGTATCCATAGCGAGAGGCGCATGCGTAATTCCTCTCCTTGTAGGGATCGACGCCAATGCATCGATGTTCCAGCTGCACTTGGTCGGCCACGACCGCACAGAGCCCCCACGACATCACCAAGATCATGGAGAAGCAAAGGAGAGGGAGGCATCTGTTTAGCGCCATGGTTAGGCACCGACTGATAGTTGTTCAACGTTCACTTATTGGGGGAGTCTATTATCGCCTATTTTGCCACTGCCGCAAAAAGCACTTAATCATCTGAAAAACACCCCTTTGATTTTTGCAACACTTTTGAGTTTTCAAAGTTATCTCTAAAACGGCATTCATTCACTTAAATAGAGCTAAAAGCAACACTGGGCGTGCAAAATCAGAGATTATTCCAAATGCTTGTAGAAGCAGAGATTATTTTTTCTCCCAAAAGAATAAAATTGGCTCCGGCTCCGGTTTATTGGCTCTGTAATGAAATGATAATTAGCATGTATTTGTTGAACACAAATGCAAACCTGGGAAATATATCCGTTCGAATTCGAAATCCTCCCGACAGCTCCTTCAGTGTTGATGTGTCCACAAGAATGTACCTCACTCCAAAATCTTCCAGGTTTTCCGCCACGTACTCAAGACACAAGGGCAAAAGCTTAGATTCGGAGAATAGAATGTTACTGACATTAGACATTACTCGACTGTCCGTCCGATCCTCAAAAAAAATCTTTTCTGAAATCATAATATTGCCTTAAAAAGAACAAATTTAGAATATGTTCTAAATGTGTTAATTACCTGTAAACTGTCTTGGAATAGTCAAGCCGAATGAAGACTAATTAAGGTAATCGGTCAAATCAACACTTGGACAACTGAGCACCATGTAACATTGGACAAATTTACGACCAATGCCGGCATTGGCCATTGTAATGGATATTGAGTTGTCTAGGTGATGATTTGTCCGGCTACCTTATGGAATGTGTTGTGCATTGCCACGAGAAGATTGCAATTGAATTCTCGGCTTTGTTTGGTGACCAAGGAGAGAAAAAGACGACTTTGTAAAGCGTCGTGCTGCAAATCGTCAATGATCAGAATGCTTGGCTCCCTGGCATTGAGTTTCAGCTCAGTCTCAACGTTTGGAATTCCTAGAAGTAAAGTAAAGATAACCCATACATAGGTCTGTCTCTAGCTGTGATCTTACCTTCAAAGTTTTCCACGTTTAGCTCTGGAGCTACATCCCTGATCCGTTGGACGAAATTCCTTGTCTTCTCGGCAATTGCACTTGGAGTGCACACAATAATGCGATGAATGGGTAAGTCATAAAATATGGTTCTATACTTGACAATCTCTACCATTAAGTGACTTTTGCCACTTCTAAAGAACAATGCATTAAAACTTGGCACTCGTATTTTACATGTTTACATACCCACTCGGTCCAAATATGCCTGGAGAGAAAATAAAGACAGAAGCATCTTACTGGGATGCGCGAACTTAATTAATTAATTTATGCACATGCACATTTGTGCATACTGTGTATGCGCGCAAAAAAACTAATTTAGTTAATGTGCCAGGTTTCAATCAGTAAAGAGCTTCTCTGTAAATATTTTCTCTCTTTTGCCTGTTCTAGCTGGTATACGCACAATAGGCCAGTATTTTTCTTTTACACCGTGCAACGGGAAAAAATCACTTTTAAGTATCGCTTCAGTCTTAAACTTCAAACGTTTTATGTCAGACGGCTTTTTCACTTTTGGATCCTCCGAGTCCATTGTGGCGCCATTGTAAACTCAGTTCTATAAAAGACAAAAAGGAATGTATTATATTAGGGTATGTCATCATAGTGCATTCTTAGCTCTCTCATTACGTTCGATTTATTCTCCCTCAAATTCAAACTGTAGTACACATTCATAAAATAGTGAAAAGATAGGTCTAGATTATGAAATCGATTAATTATATGCATTATTGTGAACTCCGAGCAATAACGGTCCTGCAAGTCCATCACTGGCGTTATATTATACGTTACATGTCCTTCATAGTTCTTCGCCACATTTATTGTATTCTGCAGATTAAAACCAAGGCAGTCAAACACTTCTATCAGTCTATGATTCACACGAAAGCAAGTGTACCAATGCTGCCCTGCAAGCATTACAAGTAAATGACATTGTAGGTTACATTAGAGAATTTTGAACACATAGTAACGTATGTGTTCAAAACTGCTATAGTAAACAGTTACACTAAAAGCTGCCAGAAAAAAAATCATTCTTAGTAATACAATTTTGTAATGCTTGCTCCCTGGCATTTCCGAGGCCGTGTTGAATATTGCTGCCTGGCCAACCTCTAAACGGATATCATCATCATACTTGAAACACCCTACAAACACGTCCTTATACTGCGCCAAAAGCAGTTCTATTTCACTTCCTCTCATATTCCTGCTTGCTGAAGTTATATGTAGTACCACTTAAAATGATCGCAAAGTTTTTCATTTCTGATCCAATGGTCCAAGTCTAATTCTACCAAGGCATTAAGCCAAAGAGAAATATCTTTTGGAATTGGAATTGATGTATTTTGAAAGGTCAAAGACAAGGCAGTAGAAAGTAGAATGGAACTCAGTTTACTGCCAAAAATGAGCATGCCATTTTGGTCCACTCGAATCACTTCTCTGTGTTTCGCAATCGTGTCCATCAAAGACCGGGCTCTAGCCTGATGAGTGACCCATAGGGATGTGATGGCGCCGTTAATCTGATCTTGTATTACCCGTGTTCCATCCTTTACTCCTCCCCCTCCACTTAGATTGTTTGATTTCCCAGGCTGGAGTGGCTCATTCTGATCCCAGTTGCCCATGGTCAATAACTGACCTTTTGGACCATATTGAGGGTTTCGCCAAAACCTTTGCTGTTGTTGAGGCTGAGCTTCTCCAGGTGGACACACGCCCTCGCCTTGAAGGTCATCTCCAGCGGCTTCCCCTGTGTCAGCAACATCGCCGTCCCCATCCTCACCATCCTTAGTCACGCTCTCAGGCTCCTTCTCCCCCACCCCGCCCTTTTCCTTGCTGGTAGCACCACAGCGACAACCAGCCTTGATCTTCTTTAGTTCTTCTGCTGCTTCACGCAAAGCATTTAACTTGTCTGTACTTACAAGCGTCTTTACGGCCAGACTAACCATGACTGCTTGGCACAAAGGGATTGGCTGAAAACTCTAGCAATGCACTTTTACAGACAAAGCCTTCCGACAAAACCAAAGCATATGTATGAAGCATTTCACATTTTCCCCCTTTTAGTTGGGTGAACAGCCACTTGTGCGAATGGGCCTGGGCAGCAAAGGAAATTGGCCGTGTGGCAGCAGGTAGAATTTTTGCACACCGCTTCATGCAAATGGAGCTTGCGTGGGCCTGGGCAGCTAAAGAGATAGGCCTTATGGCAGCAGGTAGAATTTTTGCAATCTTGCAACCATTAGTTTTTGCTCTTATGAAGCAACGAATTGGATTTTTTGCTATTTCAAAATAAGTTTGGCTCTTATGAAGCAAGAGATTGGATTTAAGTTCAACAGTGTAATGCTTAAGTAACTTTTGAAGTGAATAAAATGATTCGCCGTTCTCGTGCTCGTGTCGGCCAAGCCCTTAATGAGGTGTTTGCTGGAGGCGGCAATGGAAGGGGTCAAGTGCCCGCACTGCCAGCAACTGCAACGGGATCACAGCGAGAAACTTCAGCCGCAGCAACTCCGCCACCGCGGCGGAGTGCCCGGCAAGCAGCTCGAGGAGCACCAGATCAAGCTGGACAAACAGAAGAACAAGCAGAAGCACAAGGCAATGCGGACCGCCATGCCCGTGTGACGGCACAAAGGGCGCGTAGGCAGACAAGAAGTGCTCCTGTCCGTCGAATTAATCGAGGAGATGACACCATTGACCGGCAAGAACTTACAGCGGACCAACTTTACAGTGAACGACTGGACCGGGGAGCCTTCTCATTCCATGCCAGCTCAGAAGTGTTTGAAAAATCTGGTGTCAAAGCTACCATGAAACGAATTCATTTCAAACAGCATAATGCATTCTTTATTGACGACGATCACTACGAGTTGTCATTCCAGTATGCAACATCCCAGGCCAGAGAAGCTCGGCCGGCCGTCATTGGCCTCATTGATGTCCTGGAGGAAGCCATAGCTAAGGTCCTCATTGACCTCCGAGATCATTATGCTCGTGCTGACAGAGGTTTTGTTCGACATGTCTATATCACTATTGTCAGCCCAGAAATGGAGAGTGGGGGAATATGCCAAGGTAATTTTGCTCTTAACGAGTCGAATACTCAAGTAGCAAGAACCCTCATGGACAATTTATATAGCTATCTCACAAGCAATAAGGAGGTGAATCTCAGCCAGGGTTTGAAAGTAAAGTTTAAAGTGCTTTCAATTGCCCATTGTCAACATAAAGGCCTGGTTGATGGCGCAACACGGTCAAACTCGGTCGGAGCAAGGGGAACTCCGCTCGATCCAAATTCTAGAGACAAATACCTCTTTGTCGTCTCAGATGGTTACTTTGGTGCTCCCTCTGCCTTTATAAATGAGTGCTTGCCAGTTGCGATAATAGCCGGCAGGATTTTCCGCAAATATTGTGAAGACGAAAGTTCAGAGGAAGGCAAAAAATGGAACATCATCAAATTACTGCATAGCAAAAAGCCATTTCAAACCAGGGATGCCGGTAGATTATTGAGCACAGACTTAACACGGCTAATAGGAGATACTGGGCTACAGAGAGAGGAAAATACTGGATACTGTCTCGAGGAACTAATGCCTATTGTGTGCAGCTACTATAAAGATATTCAATTAATAATTTATCAAGAATGGAATAATGACAAGCATTGCTCAATGTGTCCCACCGTGTACAGGCCAGATTTGGCTCCAGTGTTCATATTCATAACAGAGACTGGATCAAGCAACCATCTTCAGCGCCATGCAAATGTTATTGTAAATCCTGTTCGTTTTGCTTTCAAGCGTGGAATGGCATGCTACGTATGTAATATGACTTATAAAGGAAAGGCTTTGAACCATAAATGTGTATTAAGAGAGAGCTGTTCGGCGTGTGTTCGCCCGTTCAGGGTCGCCGGTGAATACACGGACAGTCAGCTTTCACAATACACGTGTGATGCCAACATTTCCAGCGAGGATGCAAGAGAATGCACATGCTTACTTGTGATACTTACTGAGCATTGTTATAGGCACCATAAAAAGTACTCTTGTGTTCCAGCTGACCAGTGCAAAATGTGTGGCCAACGAATCGTTAAATCAACTCACAAGACACTAGCAGCAGCAGTTGCGCTGCACAAATGTGGAGATGAATTCTGTTCCAGGTGCTATTCTAGCTTTAAACCTGACCCGCTCTTGAAACATCAGTGCTCCTTTGAGGAGCAAAAACTCCAAAAATATTGGACAAACTTGTGTTTTCTCACATTTGAATTCTGTGATACGGAAAGAGAGCCAGACTGTTTTGAAGAAAAGCCTTATTCGTGTTCTTTATGTTTTGAAGACGAAACCCGCCAGATATTTCGAACCAGGACATTTGTTGATCCAACATTAAACATCCCTCCAAGGGAGAAAGAGAAAACAGACTGGTGTCACTATTATTATATGAATGAAAAAAGTGTTAAGTACAGACATGACACAAAAGTGTATCGGTTGGTCTCGTTAAAGAATAAATTGGTGAAGAGCACAGTGGACAAAGCTGCTCCCTATCGAAGTGGTAAACTTTTAGATCAATTAATGAGCTTTTTAATTAGCACCAAGTTTACAAATTACACTGTTGTTGTCATGGACAGCAGATCAATGATTTGTTGTTTGAGAGCAATTGTCGATAAACGAATCACACCATATATTCTGGGGTCCAATACATCAAACATTCAAATGCTGCATATTAAACCTATGGCACTCACTTTTGTCTCTGCTCGTCAATATGTTGATTTGCCCTTGTGGGAGTTGTCTGACATGTTTGAAACAGAAACAAAAGTGTCCTACATACCGTTGAGACTATTAAAATTCGGTTCAGTGCAATACATTGGGGTCAAGCCGGATTTTAGTGCGTTTGAGTGTGACTTTGACAGCACTGGAGAAAAGGACAAAAAAAGTCAATTTTACACAACAATACGGGAAGAAGAAGAATATAACTTAGGCGCAGCCATAATTTCAGTCTCTCAGAGTAATGTGAAAATCTTAACAGAGTCCATGATTGAATTCATGAACCACAGCTTTCAACAACAGACATTTATCTTTTCTCAGTTTGATAGCCTCGAACAACATGAGGGATGCTGGCCATTATTTCATCCATTCACAAAACCGATAACAACTTTAAGTGGGCTAAATTTTGCCATTTTGCGTTACTGTGCTCAATTACACAAAACTTTGGTGTGTCCAGAAAGTGAAGACTGCTCTTATGAACACAACAGTACGGCCGTTGAAAAAGAATATATAAGTTTTATAACGTGGAAGTTAAAGCAGGAGAACGAACCGGTTTTTTCAAGTGTTTCAAGATATGGGCAACGAAAAATGTGCTACATAACACCCGATGCATATTTCGTGAATTTAAAGCATGCAGTACTATTTGACGGCTGCTATTATCATGGAACTCACAGGAGAATATATTATATTATAGGCTTCCATTGATAAGATATTAATACACTGACTTTAATTTTCTTGTAGTGGCCACTTAGTTATGCACAGCAAATTAAAGACAGAGTTTCTCATTTGGCCACCAGATGCCAGCTATAATATATTCTCCCTTTTACAGTACTGACTGTCCAATTGCCGGGGATCCATTAAAGATGAATCACATGGGTCGAACCCATGGGGAACAATACAAGTTAGGGCAAAGAAAAGTGGCCAATTTTAAGAAAAAGTACCCAGACATCAAAGTAACTACAATGCATGAATGTGTTTATAAGAAATTAAGGGATACTGATGATGAACTAAAATACTTCCTCAAAAATGTTTACAAGCCTCTTCCAAGACACATGCGCTTTTCGCTCAGTGGTGCATCGATTCCAGGGCGAAACGAGCTTTTCCGACTATATTGGAATGCAGCTGACTACCCGAGTGAGAAGTTTATGTCACTGGATTATAGGTAATACTTTTTTATACATCCCTATATATTCTAGCACACTTGCTACATAGTACTCAGACGGCATTAAGCGATTAACCTTCTTTGCAGCTCCCACTACCCAGCTGTTATGATTGACTATAACTATCCTGTGGGAGAGGCACATCATCATTGTGAGAGAGACCTAAACGAAGGATTTGTTATCGAGGATGACTGTGCTACATTTAACGGTCATATCGTCGAGGGTGTGATCTGGATCCGCTGCCTTGCTCCCAATATAAACATTCCTTTTTTGCCTCTTCAATTGCCAGACGGGTTAGTATATCCTGTTTGTGCTGCCTGCGCGATAACACCATCTCAGAGAATGTGCAGTAAGTAACCGTTTCCATGTATGATTTGACTCTCTTCTAGGATTGGCTAAGATCTTGTTCAATTTCAGCTCACCCACTGGAGGCAAGAGCATTCGACGTCATCTGCTCGGTTCAAGATGTGATATATGCAAAGAAACTGGGCTACAAGTTTTTGCGTTTCTACAGAGCAACATTCTACCTCAAAACTAGTCCTATATTTAGAAAGGTTGTGCAGCTACTTTGCCGTGATAAAATATTATACTCAGGGCTGCCAGACTCCGAAGAAGACCCGGAAGAATATTGTAGAAGAGTAAATATGGCCATGGAGTTTTCCGGCAACGCTACAATAAGACCACATGAGCTTGTCAAAGACAGAAAGAAGCGTTTTTTAGTGAAATTAGGTATATGTAGCTTATATGGGAAACTAATGCAGGCGTCATACAACACCCAGTTAAAGGTTGTATTCACACAGGGGGAAGTGGAGCAACTATTTGACAAAAATAAGGAACATGACACTATACAGAGTATTTCAATGCTATCGGAAGACAGAGCGTGCTTATTGGAAGTGAAGAGGAAGAAAACGCGGCCAGCTCGAAATCGCCACATCGTCTCCGCTGTGTATGTCTATAGCTTCAGCCGAATCCGATCCCATAAATTAATGACTCAGCTCTCCAGCTATCCCTCGATAAGACTATACATGCATGATTGTGATTCTTTTTTGTTCTCTATTGACAAAAGCGTGACTATGCCATACCTAGGACAGTTTGGAGAGGTCCCAGGGTGGTTAAAAAGTGACTACGGGGCATTAGTAACTATTAAATCCTTTTTTAGCACTGGACTGAAGAGCTATGCAATTCTACTCGAAGATGAACAGGGGAAGGAGAGTGAGGTCGTTAAGTGCAAGGGACTCACCCTTTCGTGTTCAAAAGTCGGAAACATCATAAATGTGTCAGCCTATAAGCAACAAATCCAATCATATCTTGCTGAAACCAAAGACACTATAAAAGTATTACAGCCTCGTAAAAGGTCTGCAAGCAATTTAACCCCAATAAGAACTTTTTCTCACATCACTTTTACAATGCAAGAGCTGGGCCGACGTAATATTGATATAACAACCAAAGACTTATGCACGTATGCATTTGGATATATTAAAAGTTAACTCAATTGTCATAAAATAAAAGACAGTAAATACATCTACTCATGTTCTCATCATTTATTCATACACATTCTTTTTATTCATACACAATTCATCTCTCTCTCTCTCTCTCTCTCTCTCTCTCCGTCTCTCGTTCGCTCGCTCTATCTCTCGCTCTATCTCTCGCTCTCTCTCTCGCTCTCTCTCTCTCTCTCGCTCTCTCTCTATATCTCGCTCTCTCTCTATCTCTCTCTCGCTCGCTCTCTCTCTCTCTCCCTCTCTCTCTCTCCCTTTCTCCTCCTTGCTACTCAGTAGTCTCTTCTTCTTTCTCGTCAGCAATCACCAGAAGGAGATGGTTAATCTCCCTGAGAGAGGAGTTAATCTTGGCCAGGGCTGTGTTCTTAAAGAGACTGTTCTTTGCTGTCTGAATCTTCTGATTGGTGTTCCGATTAATTTGCTTCTTAGCCGTTCCTACTTCTTCCCTGCATATGGCTGTTATGAACTTCTTCAGTTCAAGCCCAAGTGGTCCTGAGCCAACACCGAGAGGATCCACGCCCTCACCGAGGGCTCGTTTCCTGGTGGAAGCGGAGCTGCCAGCAACCGGCGGAACTGCCTCGATGACAAGCGACTCTGAGCCAACACTGGCCAAATCTATGGTCTCCCAGGGGGCAGCATCTGCTGGGGCTAGTTTCCTGATGGAAGCGGAACTTGTAGCAACCGGCTGGACTGCCTCGGTGACAAGTGGCCTTGTAGAAGCGATCGGCTTGTCGGACGAACGAGATGTTGACACATTCTGCTGCAGTGAGGAAGAGTTCACAGGCACCAGCTGTATCTGCTGACGAGGCTCCACTTCCATTCCTACAGTAGATTCTATCCGACCGTCACTTCTGTTCATCTCGGACAAACGGATGTCTAAGGAAATTTCGTAAAATAAAAGAAGTTAAATATATCAATTATCTTGGGCCTTTTACCTTGGCTGTTTGCCACAGTGACAATAGAGAAATCGGTTGGCCGTCCCAAGTTATCTCGGGTTTTAATCCTCAACTTCATCCTTGGTAGAAAAAGTTCGTCATTCTTCCCAGTCGTCTCTTGAAGTTGCTCTCGATCTCCCATATTTACGACTACTGCACCCCAAATCGAAAAATTTGACTGGTGACCTCTTCATATAGAAAATTTTAACAGACGGCTGAGAAGGGTTGTGTTTATGTTATGTAAAAAAACTCTGCTCCAATCGGAAGCAATTTAAGCAAGGAGATCTGAAGACACATGGACATATTGCCGCTTACATGAACTAAATATAAATCAGGCATAAAACACGACATTTAATACGTACAAATAGAGGAGCCGTTCTTGCGACGGGTAGAAAAAATGCGGGAAGGCTGAAGTGTGGAGAAAACCGGTTCAGAAACGTTTGCGATTGAAATAAATAAGTAGATGGAACAATTTAGCCGACAAAACTTGTTGTTATTTTCGCTTCTTGGTCAACTCCAAAGACATTTGAATGCTCTTCCATAATGAGCATAGTTAGTTCACACGGAATGGCTCCACTGAACCGTACTTCCAGTCGGTAGTGCCCTAAGAGGTGTATTTTAGATTCATGTTTATACTGTAATGACCAGAGACCAATACAGTACATAGAGTTAGGCAGGCCGTCACTCGGCCTGCCCACGATAGGGCGCCTACCCAACTGTAGGTACTGTAATAATCTCTGATATGATTGACACTCACCAACTCTCACTAACGGACTTAAATCCGTCGAATTTGCCCTGAAGTTTGCGGTTAAATCATACGTCTTGAAATAGAAACCGCCGGTCGAGTACATACTATACGTTAAACCTTTTAATGAAAAAAGACTGTTGTTAATGAATATATAAATATTATTAAAATATACATATTATGTAATGTTATCCACTCAGCCCAGGAGAGGTTGAGTGATTTGTTTGTTATACATAGAGAGGTTGCGTGATTACCGTTGCCTAATGCGTTATTGTCCCAATCGTCCGTCAGGTTCAGACGACGAAAATCATGCATACAATTCTGAAGTGTAACAACGGCATATTAAAATAAATTATATAATCTGCCTTAATAGCTACTCACGGTGAGTGTCTGATCGGGGCCCTCCAATTGATCATATGCCTCTCCTCCGAGCTTCAGGAAAATTTTCTTGAGATACACCCAAGAATTTTCGTCTAGATTGCTGATGAGGGTTCCATCTTTGTCCTTGATACACATTGGGATGCCTTCTGTGCCAACTCCGATGGACCAAGCGCGGGAAAATATGAATGGACTGTATTCATAGTTTCCCTCGAGATCTTGGCTTCTGACAAATGCTATCTAAATAAAAACATCACTAATTACATGAACTACATATGGTTCATATTTATACCGTGAATTTTGAAGGGTTAACATTTGATGAGAACAAGTCTTCAATATCAATGGACGCACTCCCTGCATGGATGACTATCTTTCGTAGGTTGGTCTTGCGCCACGGTATTAAGGAATAGGCTTTGGGCTTCTTGATGCGTGTCCGGAATTCACTACGAGTATAACTATTGTTTAATCTGTATAATATATGTTTTAAAACTACATACGAGAAAACGGAATCAGCTAAAACACATGTCTGGATAGTCAAGGTCAACTTGTGTATAACCAATTTGTACTTCCTTTGGTCTCCTGGAAGTACCTTGACTCGTAGGGCCATTAGAGTCGGCTTTAAATCCACTTGCAGAGAACATCCTGGGGGAAGAGGAATAGTCGTTCCGCTGAGGTCCGTTTCCAAACGGAAGGAGTAGGGTACAGCTGAGAATAATTGAAGGTAGAGATAAAGCAAAAATAAGTATATATACTCTTACCGTTAAGTGAGTATCTTCCCCCCTTGAGATACCTCGATCTGTGATGATTGGAAAACACACCTTGGCCTGGTACAGCTGAAACCTCTGCATAATAGCCGCACTCTTGCATACGACTATTGCGTGCTGAGAGAGACGTTGCCAGCTGGTGCTTCATAAAAGCTTTCATGAAGTAGCCTTGTGAATCGACATTCAAACGGTTATCAGTTATGCTCAGTTGAACATCTTCAAACAGACAGTGACCTAAGAAAGAATATAAACATGACCGTTTCGTTCTATGGAGGCAGGTTTTTGTTATCATTTTTTCATGCTAATTTTTGATTTAAAAACTCGTTTACAGAAAAAAAGAACAAAAACCGGCCTCTTCTCAATTCGTGCCTACCGATCGAGCTCACAGGTTGGACCTGATTAGCCACCATTGGACCTCCTGGAAGCATTAACAATGCATTAATCTAGTATATACGTGTCAGGAAAAGGTTCTCTTACCCGGGACCAACCTTATAGTATTTGGAGGTGGATTGATCCCATCTTCGTCGTAAAGGATGAGCTCAGCATGACAGTTCAAATTATTTGGTCTGTAGCATCCTGGACCAGGCAGTGGTTTAAACCTGAATGTTACAACGTCTCCGGTTACAGGGTTAAGCGGATGGGCTGTATAGTAGGAGTTTTCCCGATATCTTCCATCACTAATCGCCTTGTGGAAAAACCCTTCCTCAACAAAAACTTTGGTACTAACCTCAGGCTCCTTTAAAGTGACTGTGGCTGAAGCCATTGCAATACTTAATAGCAAAAGGCCCTACCAGAACCTTATATACCAGCACCGCGCAAATTCGACGCAAAATGCACACGTCACACAAGCCGGGCGAGTGTGCAGGCTCCGAGAGAGGGGCAATTGGAATACGAAACAACGCTGCAGAATAGGCCGCTGCCTCAGAGTGCCTGTCGCAGAGTGATTTTTTGCTGTAAAAGAGCCCACCAACCCAACGAGCCATTGAGTTGCGAGCAAAATATGGCGTAAAGGGGCTTCAGCAGCGGGCAAGACATTGCTTTGCAAGCAAAGTCTGGCGTAAAAGGGCTTTGAAAGGAGGCGAGATAGTGTGCAATTTTTAACCTGGTAAACAAAGTTGCTTCGTTTCATTTTTATACTTGCAAATGGCCGATTCTCAAATTAGTGATGACGAACTGGAGAGACTATGGCAGTCCCCAGACGAGTTCCAGGGTGCCTTTACAGGAGTCCACAGTTTTCAAAAGTGTCTGAAGCTATATAAAGGACTCAGTATTCCAGAGAGCCGATTAAGAAGGGTGGTCAGGAACATTCCGCTTTATTTAAAGCAATTGATACGGGATCATAGGTTCCAAATTAGCGTCTAATGCATATTATCGTTACATAATTATTGTCCATTTTAGAGGATCCCGGTCTGAGAGGCGTCACTTTTCGGTTACGTCAAGTTTGCAGGTAAGGATGAATATATCAGTATTATGTATGCGTGATGTTACTTTTCCCATAAGGTGTGGCAAGCAGACATAGGATTCTTCACAGGAGGGCCAAAGACTGTTCCCTTTCTCATAGTGACGGATGTGTTTAGCCTTCAAATTTTTGGCCGAATTCTTAAAAGCAAAAGTCCAACTCAGGTGAAGGCAGCATTTCTTGAAATATTTGATGAAGCCGGAGGCAAATGTAGCAAGCTTGAGTGCGACGCTGGAGTAGAATTTACTTCACTAAGAGAGTTTTACAAGGAGCAAGGAATCTACTTTAAGCTGAAATATGGATTAAATAAGGTAAATATTACTTTTTACATAAAAGATAGTAAATTAAATTCTACGGAACGCAGGCCTCGGTAGCGGAAAACTCAATTAAGCTAGTCAAACTGAAGGCCAACCTTATACTGAGGAATGCGTTGAGCCAAAATTTTAGCCGGGTTCTTAAAAAGGCTATTCTTCTATGCAACTCAATCCCCCAGCGCAAATTAGGTTTCCTTGCGCCCAGTCAACTTTTGCCTTCTGGCATGAGTGACTCTGAGATACGGTGAGCACATTATTTACTATAATTTAATTCAAGTGTACTCATATTAAATACCTCTTCAGACGGCAGCTCGCATTGCACCATATAAAACGGTTCTCAGAACCGGACTACGAAAGTCAAGCTCGGCGACAAGCGGCCGCCTTGAAAGACAATAATACCTTAATGGTTGGCACTATTGTCATGGCAACATACGACAAAGTTGGATTTGCAAAATCTACTGATGCGCAAGTATGGTTATAATATGGGTTAAAATGTAATAGGTACCACAAGTGTACTTATAACAGTCACGCGTAGTGCGTTTATATGTAGACGCCCTTTTTTGCAAAATAACGGTACTGGGCTGTCTGGCTTTTTATTCATGCTTACCTTGTAGGCAAAAATAACACGCAATTTCCATCTCTGTCTGTGCATGCCTTAAACTTTGCACAGGTTAGTTTTATGCATACTTTGGCTCTGGCTGCCTTGCTGGCAGGCTTGCAGCAACATTTACGCTTAGAATGTGTCAACGTCGGCTACCAGGCAAGAACGAGTTGATAACCGTTCATCTTTGCCCTTGAAGGTGGAAGTCTTTACTGCAAAATTTACCATTGGCTAGGCTAGCGCAAAAAGCGTCGGCCGCAATTTTTGCAAGTGATGAGAATAAAACCAGACCGCTCTATGCGAAGAACACTCACTCAGCTCTGTTATTTTAGAGGGGCAGATACTACAGGATTGCTCGAGTCAGCGCTTATGTATCCCCAACCGAATATCAACTAGCGTGCCTGGACGGCGAACTTGTATCAAAAAGGTAACATGATAACCATGAGACTAATATATTGATTAACAATTACCATCTTATTCTCTAGGTTCTACTATCGATGGGAGCTGATTGTTGTGCCTAGAGAGGACGTGGAATTTGAGGCAAAGGTCCTTAAAAAGCGGAAGAGGAAAGGGGTAAACGAGGTGTACGTGACATACCTGCACTTTCCAAGTAAATATAACGCGTGGATCCCCGAGTCCAATTTAAGAGTGGGAGATGAAGAAAAAGGAACAGATTAAAGAAGCATGGCCACATTTACTGTATTCTTACAGGGAACAGGAAACCGTATAAAGATTAGAAATCCCGTCCCTTTTATGTCCGTAGGAAGGTGGGGTGTGTATTTTAGACAATTATATATTTCTGGCACCATCAATAATGACCGTGTGGCCGCAATTGCCTGCAATCTTGTACAGAATGAAAGTATTTTAGACGGGAATTCATTATTTGAGTATGCTTATATAGCAGTGTTAGCCTTCGCCAGAGCCAGACCTACGGATCCTCTGCAAGATTTTATGCCTTCTTATTGTGAAATGTTCCATGTTAACAATAATGACGAGTACATTGAGCTGTTCATAATGGACCCGGCAAATAAAACATTGCATACTGGTCTAGAACAAGCTCTGTTTCAAGTACATTTGGGAGTAAAAAGGCTGTCATGAGCAATCGTTTGGTGCTAAGAAGGAAATTGAAGGAGAGCAGACTTTTCTTAGTAACAATAGCCAGTGGTGATCAAGTAAGAAAGAATATAAAACGTGCCAAAGAATACGAAAGAGGTCTATTGTGCAGGATACTTTATGGCATATTACAAAAAGAGATTCCGCTACTTAAATCGGCCTTGACATTATTAAAGGACAAAAGAAAGTACAAGGTCTTTCATACCAATTTTGGGACAAAGGAGGCTTACAATAGTGTATTGGGGAATGACAATGACGAGAAGGTGTTACTAGAGCTAAGTTCCGTCCTCCCCGCCCTTATTGCTCCTATCGTGAAGAAGTCACTTCAAAGTTGAACATGGCATGGAATGAGAAGTACTCGAAGTGCACTATGGGTAACAGAGGAAGCCGTGTGTACACTCCACGATCAAAGGAGCTGGTTGATCAGCATCTGTCGCATGAAGATAAGCTCTACCAGGAGCAGAAGGTTATGAAAGAAGAATCGAAGTTTATGACTCCAAAATCCGAGCCTCTTGATAACAACCTCCACACGAGCCAGAAGTTTTACGACGACAATGCAGCGAGTGGATCCCTAAACAAGGTCGACCTGTCCGAGCCCTTTGCAGACCTGGCCAAGGGAAAAAGGAGCGCCGTTGACCTTTCCGGAGAAGGCGCAGGTAATATTCCACCCGATGTCGACTTGTTAAAAAGAATGAAAAATCCTATAGTCACTCAAACTGTAGGTATAAAAGCTCTCAAGAAGGCATCTGGGCTGGATGGCCAGGGTGCAGAAGAAGAGGATCCGGATACATACCCAAGTGAAGCCGAGACCGAAGCCGAGACCGAAGCCGAGACCGAAGCCGAGACCGAAGCCGAGCACCAAGCCGAGAACGAAGCCGACCTTATGTCAAGTAGAGCCGAGTCTGCAACTGCACAATGTTCGACTGCTTCGGCTTCTTCGGCCTCGTCGTCAACAAAATCAGGAGCCAGGAAGAGGAGTAATGTGCCGCAAACATTGAACAAGCAGAAGAAACTGAAGTATGATTTTATGTTACTTGATAATTAAGATGTATTGTATGTAAAGTGTTGATGTTACTCAAGTTAAGTTATGATGATTATCTACTTTAGTAAGTAACATCAAAGAACTACAAAGAATAAACTACTTAAAGAACTACAAAGAATAAAGTAATATTAACCAATAAAACGTATTATTTATTCAATTCGAAGCACATTGTAAATATGTACATACATAGTTGATTATACAATTAGTAATCCAAGTATTGATTAGAAGTATAGTAGCGTACTATTAAAGTAGCAAGTAGCATATTAGCGTAGTAGGTAGTATTGTACAGTATTGGTAGGTTTTCTTTAACCCCAAGTACAGCCGTAGTAGGTCATCATAGTATGGCAGAAACCACGGCAACGTACCTCTTGGACAGTAGGACAATCACCTACTTGTAAAAGAACAATTCGAGTATAAGGTCTCGTTTTAGTAGTGGTTTGTGTTTTATACAAACGGGTAAGTAGTAGTGCTTTTGTGCTTATACAAGACTTCGTAATGTCACTTATTTCGCTTCCTTATATAACAAGAGAAAAGGTCAGCAAAACAGATTTAACATATATGTAAAGTAAGCAACAATATCGTGCTTTATACAATTCGTAATGTCACTTAATTTGCTTCATATGTAACAAGAATAATACAATGGAAAAGGTCAGCAAAACAGCTGTTACATATCTTTAAAGTAAGTAACAATATCTTGTCTTATACAAAAGTTGGCAGGAAAGGATTTGTAGCAAAAAAATCGGTTTATACAAAAGTTAAGGGAAGGATTTGTTCAATGTTTCATATTTCGCACTCTGCACCCTCTCCAGCAGCTGCACCCTCTCCAGCAGCTGCACCCTCTCCAGCAGCTGCACCCTCTCCAGCAGCTGCACTAGCAAGCAGCTGCGCTTGACTCGAGCGGATCTGATTGCCGCATCGGGGCACTTGGCCTAATCTCGTTCTCCACCGTCAGCTCGTTCACCACGGTCTCCCCGTCAAACTCGGTCAGCTGGTCCTCCATGTTCACGCCCATCCTCGTCTGATTGAACAACTTCTCCTTGATAGCCTGCACCAGTTGCTCGAGCGAGTAGACAGCCATACTCCTTGTAATCTCGCTTTCCCTCCGTGCATTTGCACGGGTTTCTTTGTTGCCCATGCAACGTATCTCCACGGACCTCTCGAGGACCACTTTGTCCAGGGTCTGCCGAGAGTGCTCGAAGGCTGAGTCTACCTTCTTCAACGCGAGAGCAAGAGCGAGGCACTGCTCCTTTGACAGTCCGTCCACGTCCTTCATCTTGTAGCAGGCGCCGCTGCTGTATTTCTTGGACATGAGCTCGCAGGGAAGGGAATCGAATTCCACATTGTAGGACAGGAGGTCGGACGTGACTACGGCGCCGTTGCAGTAGGGCGCCGAGATGTCGTCAACGCTGGGCAGGCCACGGTCATCAGAGACGCACATCTTCTTAAGTCCCTTCAATACCGACTTCCGCTCTCGCTCAGATTGAGCCTTCGTCTTCATGCCAGACGTGTGCGCCGTGTGAGACGTGTGAGACGATCCAGACGCCACTGGCGTAGTCGTGGAGTCCGCAGAGGGTGTTCCTGGTCTGCTCGAGGAAGGCGACCGGAGCCGAGAATCCTTCCTTTGAGACTTCACGATGGCGACGATGCAGCACGCGAAGCAACACATCAGAATGACCACACCTACAATGGCGACGCTGGAAAGGATGTTCCAAATATCATCCAAGTCGTCTTCAAAAGCCGGCTTGGTCTTGTTGTTGGCGGGGTCGGTCCTTGCCGCGGGGTCGGCCCTGGTGATCTGGTTCGAGTTGGCGACGGAGTGGCGCGGAGTGGCATCCCGGTCGCGGGGAATTGGAGGCGATGTTGTCTTCAGAGTGCCGCCAAATGGTGACAGCACGACGTTGACACCCCCCTCCTTCCCGTACAGGTCCTCCACTGTGCCATGTCGACTCGGGTCATACAGCTCGGTCAGATCCGGGTCATCAAAGGTCCCCTTCGAGTACACGGAGTTGAGGCGAAGGAGGACTCGTTTTGGCTGTCCAGGGCGGACGAGGATGGGGTTGTGATCAACTCTGAAAATAGGACGCTATAATCAGCATATCTCCTTCATTAAATGTAAATTTGCTTTACCTCAGGCATAAAATGGAGATGCAGTTGGGCTTGTAGGTCGTCTCTGTCCACAAAAGACAGTTTGGCAAGTCATCCCAACAACCGTCAAACCTCAGACACACGTCGGAGCGCATTGAGGATCTTCGGCAGCTGCCCCACGCTACGCTCAGCCACGAGCACATTAAGATGTACAAGAACACTGGAAGAATGCGTATGGTTAGGTTAAACTTTCAGTGACATAAGAAACGACTAACCTTCTTCAGCAGTCCAATACATGATCAGATTTGCAAGTGTCGGTGAAGGAAGCTAAGGAGCGGTTGGCACACGATGACGCAATTGGATGAGGTGCTGAGAGGAGGGGCTAAATCCGAGGGCGCGCACGCGATGTCTTGATCTGGAAAAATGTAAGGAAAGGTTGCGTTAGGAAAGTTTCACTGGTTGCAATAGTGCTTTAACTTTACCTAAGCGCTGTTTGCGCCGTCTGCTTTTACGTCCCAGCAGAAGGGGATTCTTGGCCGGTCGTAGTGGAAGTTCACGACGAAAGCAATTTCGTATTGACGGAAGATGCCGTGCTTGGAGTTGAACCGCAGGACGGCGGGCAGAGTCACCTTCTGGAAGCGCGGGTCCACCAGGTAGACCAGTCGCACGAAGCGGATTCCGTAGTTGGGGCTCTCGCGGCACTCGACGATGATCCTTCTTGGATCGTCAAATGAGACTGTGCAGTCGTCGCGATAGTCGTGCACGATGGTGACTAAAGGAAAGAAAATGTTAAATGCTTGTTATTACTTGCTATATCATTTGCATACCGAGTCCTCGGAACAAGTCCAGGAACAAAGTGATGGCCACTGCCGACCGAGGACCGGGGATGATGGTCTGGTCGTAGATCTTGATCACGCGCTCCACGGGGGCCGACATTGGGCGAGTCACGGCTCGCTCTAGTGGCCGTAGAGGCGGAAAAGCCGCGTAATCTCCTGCCGCCTCCATGTCAAGTAGAGCAGTGCCTCCAGCAGCTTGATCAGCACGAGGCGAACAGAGACCAACACCAGATGGACGAGACTCTCTAGGAGGATGATCAGCATGCAGAAGTAGAAGATGACGATGTGCGACGCCTTCAACGACCAGATGACGGACGACAAGAAGTAGAACGCGAGGTTGAACCCGATCTTCAGGAGGTAGCTCGGCATCGTCTGTAAGAATTGATGAAAGTAGGAAACGTTAGCATTGACACTGTTAAATACGGCATTCTTTCACATCTTACCTTTTAACTAATAATCCTCTTCCCACACCCCAAACCTCTCATCGTCACTCGATTCCGACTCCGACCCAAGGATGAGCGTGTCTGCCTCTGATGGATGATCCGAATCCTCGCTGCCCTCAGATTGCTCCTCTAGAAGCCCCTCCTGATGAACGAATAGCTCGATGCCCTCCTCAGCGTGCTGCAACGCCAGTTGCTCAGCCTCGCGCAGCCGATGCTGCACCCCAATCTCGTGAATCCTGTTGTAACGGCCGTTCCAGACGCCGTTCAATCGGTTTGGACGGGAGTCTTCCACAGGCACGTTGGCCAACACGTCCGGCTCCTGCAGCAGATGGCCAAGATCGACCACGGCCACGTTGACGGCTCTATGCACCCAGAGTGCAAAGACAAACGCGACGCACTGACACACTGCCAAATAAATTAGTGTAATTAGCAGTGTTTACTTCCTTTTTAAGTTCAATCTTACCCGTTAGAAGGATCCTGTGCGCAAAGTAGCCAAGGATGGCGATGATAGCGATGGCTGCAACCAAGATGACGAGGGCCGGACACTCGATAAAGGTCACTTCGTTGGCAGAGACGATTAGCAATCCAGAGCTCGCGTGCATGGACATCTGGTTGTGCCCAGAGGCTTTGGTGAAATGAACCCACGTGGAGAAGGAACGAATCGGGGGAAAGTGGGGCAGTACTGAGGCGGCAACGTTTTCCTTCAGGCAGCCTGGCCCAGACGGCGAAGAGCCGGAAAGAGAAGAGAAAGAGAAGAGAAGAAGCTAGGCAAGGAGGGTGAGCTCAGCTAGCCTAGCGAGGCAGTGCCGAGTGGAGCGGAGCCGAAAAGAGAAGAGGGAATGCAAGAAGATTCCTTCCTTTTTCGCTGGCGGGCTGGAGGGGCAGTGCCGAGTTTTTTGAGTCTCAAAGCGGAGGGAGGAGAGAGACGGTTGTTTCAAAGGGAAGAGCTGAGCAAGGAATGATACAAGGAGAAAAGGGGAAGCTGAGAGGCAACATTTTAGCGTTTCAAAAAAGGGCGGTACGATAAGAAATGCAACGTCTGCAATGAATGCAAAACTGTAAATGTTGGCAAAAGAGATTTTATTCAACAAAGATTTTGTAGCACTCGTAGATATTTATAATGAAGTCTAGATTCAGTGTAATGCATAAGTCAATGTGATTTTGTTCCTTCTTCGACAATGCCAAAAGCTTCAAAAGTGACGCTTTAGGTTCCGAACTGGATGGGTAGTAACTCCACTCTCGTAATATTGCTCTCGGTTCAGGAAAAGTTTCTAAATGGGTAAATGCTTTAAGTATGTAGAAGCGATCGAAACTGTTCAATCCACTGACAAAGAATGCATACGGCAGTATTTTTGAGTAGAAAAAGATAACGTCATCTTCGTCTGATATGCACCATAAGACGGTATCATCCTTTAAATACTCCACTGTTTTCACCTCGCACACGGAGCGCTTTCTTGTTTGCAATGTCCCAAACCTTTGTTGAGGGTAGTCGTCAGACTTGCCTGCAATGTATCCGATGACATTGACTCCGTCCTTGAGGAAGTTGACCAAGTCATTGATGTTGAGTTTGCAAAATCTATCCAAGGTAGGTTCCACCGATGATTTGCAAGTGCCGATACTTAAAGATGCAATGCGGGCAAGTGCTATAATGCCCGACAAGAGGGAAAATGATTTAGGCGCTTCATAATCCATGTTCCTGTCCTTTTTATAGCCCTAGATGGATTCTATGCTTCTATTTAGTATACCGTAACCAACACTACTTCCACCCACGGACGCGTTTGCACTTATGTAACAGTTGCATGGAAAGAAATGCAATGCAAAAAAAGGAGAAAGAAGACGAGATTGGCCCCGCCTTTGTCGCAGAATCGCAAACGAAATAGACGGAAAATGAAGACGGCGAGGTTACGTGACCAATGAGATCAAAAGTTGCGTTGTCAAGCAAGGAAACGACTGTAACAAACCCCGCTAAGGCCGGGTACGGTACAGGCGGTACACGCCTAGCTAAGACCGGGTACAGTACATCTGCAAGGACCACATGTAGACGTATATATATATATATATATAAACCACTTTTTTACTTCTATACCTCTATGTAACACTCATTTGGATTCTGTCGATTAACCCTTTCTGCAGCCATAAACACAAACAGGAGTAGAACTATCTGCTCTCCTCTTCCTCATTCTTCTCAGTCTCCCCTGTTCGTGAACGGGTGCGAGGAGGTCCCTCCTCAAATCGGGTGCTCTCCCGATTTTGAGTAGACAGCTTTAGCTCAATGAGTTTCTTCCTCCTTCCTTCGTAGCCTCCTCATAAAATAGTAGAGAGGAGGAGGAGGATGTACGTGCATTTTTCGAGTCACGACGACTGCCTTTCCATTCTTGTTGGATCCGCTTGAACTTGGATGTTCACTCGGAGCTGGTCGTGCTGAGCTTAACATATATTTTCCTATGACGGACGTTGCATTACCGGCACGCAAGCAAACATACGTACGCACAACCGCACACACAGGCACGCACACACGCTGTAGTTGAGGAGGAGAGTTTTCCATTTTGGCGGGCGCTGCTCACTGATGCAAGCTCAGTCTCGGGCCGCTCTTCGCTCTCGGAGTTCTTCGGCGACAATCCCTGACTGACTAGCTGATTGCAAATATTGCTCCCCTCCTCCCCTTCCTCTTCTTGCTTTTCGGCCCTTGAAGTAGTCGTTTCACTGGCCTTACGAAGTCTAGTCTAATTTGTCGATTCGTCCAATATGGTCATATCCACGGACAAGGAGGCTCTGGCCAAACCCCTCAACTTCATCCTCAAGAAGGCTGGCGGCAAGGGCGCTCCTCCGACAGGCGAGGGCCCGCCCAACACCATCGAGGAGGAGACTGGCGGGGGCAGGGTAATCATCACTCCGCCGGGTGAGGGGGACAAGATCGAGGCCGGCGAGAATGAGCGCGGCACCTGGGGATCTCAGTTTGACTTTGCATTGTCTTGCATTGCCTATGCTGTGGGGCTGGGTAATGTGTGGAGATTTCCCTATCTGTGCTTCAAAAATGGAGGAGGTCAGTTTGTATTAAATAGTCTCAATGGGCTGGTTGAACCATTTATTTATCTAAAAAGCCAGATTAAATCTGTCTTTTGTTGGCTTTTTTTGGCTTTTTTTTGGCTTTTTCTTAAGTAATCCTCCGATTATATGAGAAAACAGCCTTGTATAATACGCATATAATTCTTATATTAACGTGTATTTTTCTTGGACAGTATTTGAGGGCTTTAGTGGCCTGGCCTGGAATGTCCTTGGAACTCGCAAATTTTATTATATGTCCCTATGAATGTTCAGGGTATAAATCTCACTCGAGTCCAACGAGCTATTAACTGTCAATTGTTCCAATTGAAGAGATTTGCCGACGTCAGCGGCTCTGAATTAGCATTCATGTCGAATGCTCGATCTCAACATAACTTCAAGGCTCGGGAATGAAGCGAAAAAGATCTTTTAAAATTTGTTTTCGGACATGCACAGTGCTAAACTGAATATATATATATAAAGTATATAGTTTCCATTGGTAGCAAAAACAAGTTTTAAATAATGTCATTGTCAATTTAATCAAGGGGGAAAATGAACATTTTAACTCGTTCTAGTAGATGTGATGATTATGTGATGAAAAAATATTCCACTTTTTACATTTATTTCTTGTTCTGATTGCTATATACCATCCGATTGTCATTCTCATACTTCTTCCATGAAAGTACTAACATGGCAAAACCCAGGCCAGGTAGATAAAAGAACATTTATATTAACGCTGTAGTATTGTCTGTTGTCTATGTACGTTCATGATATATGAAATAGCACAAAATCATTTTCGTGTAGGAAAGCAAAAAGACAAAATTATAAGCTGACTCTGAATTTGCATATAAGCATGAAAATATGAATTCACCCCCACGAAAGAAAATTTATTTTCTTTCCCCCCACCTACCCTTGATATAGGGATGCTCTTAGAATATGTATGTAGAAAGTGCTGTTAATTGTCAAGTTAATTAAACGTTATAACCTCTACTAGGCGCCTTCCTCATCCCGTATTTCCTTGCGCTCCTGACTTGCGGCCTTCCTCTGTTCTTCCTTGAGGTTTCCATGGGCCAATACCTTGGCGTCGGCGGAATGAATGTTGTGGGGCAACTGTGTCCCATCTTCAAAGGCGTCGGATATTCCGCTCTGATGATGGTCTTCCTCGAGAACGTCTACTACATCATCATTGTGGCTTGGACCCTGTTCTACATTATGAACACAGTCTACAACCTGGGATCCGGATTGCCTTGGAGTGATTGCGACAAGGGAGGTAAGGACGTCTTCCTAATTCGTTCAAACTTAAAAACACTAACTGATATTCTTCATACTAGCTGGCTCTTGGGCCCATTCCAACTGCTTTGATCCCGAGGGCAACGTAACCTTTGCCCAATCGGATGCATTCTTAACATACAATCTGACCGAGAAGGAAACTATGACCCCTGTGGAGTCCTATTGGAAGTAAGCAAATAAAAACAGGAAGGAAATAATTCTTCATCTAAAATGTCTTTTCTTCTAATAGCAACCACGTCCTTCAGATCAGCTCTGGAATTGATGTTATTGGCGGCGTTCGTTGGGAGCTGTTGGGATACTTGGGGATTGCCTGGCTTGCGGCATACTTTGTCGTATGGAAGGGATTGCACAATTCAACAAAGGTAAAGAAAGGGCTATCAAGAAGTGTACTAGCGTTTGGTATATAGTCGTAGAATGCTCTTTTGATAAAAAAAAATATGTACCTGCTTGTCAAACACCGGGAGCGAGTCCCTCCCCAGTCTCGTTCTTGTTCTTATCAATCGGTCTTAGTTGATCAGTCTGTTCATCGCGTCTACTTTGATGGAATAAGAAAGTCATGCAATTTCTTCATCTGGCGTGGACTGCATGATCAGCGGGAACAAGTAGTCGAGCAATTCAACCGCAGCCTGCCGGCCTGCCTAGGAACAACGTTAATGTACAGAAAAAAGTCAGTATAATGGGTACTTTGAACTAATCGGCGGAAAAATAGGAACTGGTGTGGTCAATCATATGAATATAGATACGATGAAGTCTAGTATTCTATTAAGGCGTTAAAAGGCTATATCCCTGTAAAATTCTTATTAAATTCTTGCAGAAGGGCTGGAATGAATGCTTCAAAGTGGTAATCGTCTAGGCGATGGGGTTTTCCAGCTTCAAAAACAAATTATGCAACACCTTCATCACCAATGTAAACCAGCTGCAAAGAAGCATTATTCAACACTATGTATCTCTTCTCCCTGGCTCCTACATATTGTAAGAGGTCAGAGCAGTCTGGCCTTGATTGGATATTGCTTTCCTTCAAGTGTCATTGGCTGTCTAGCACGGGGTATTACGATTCATTTAAAGATGCCTTCAACGGCTCCTATCTGGGTCTTTGAAGTTGTCTTGCAGTAATCTACAACAGAATTCCATGTTGATTGCTGGAAAATATTTTATGAGTAGAGTTCTCTTCGCGTACACAAATATGACCATCATGTAAGCTAACCAAACCACTAGACTGACTATTGGAGTCCATCTTGTTTTCCATATATTGTTACGCAGACGCATTAGACCTCGTCCCTCGTCCCTCCCCCGCGCGCATGCCCGCCTGCCTCTCTACGCCATGCGGACCACAACGGCAAAAGTCGCGGAGGGCACGACCTTTCGACGCGTAGAATGTAAATAGGACAGGTAACGGCCATGATAAATGATACAACTTAGAGGCGTATTCGGGGACTATATAAAGCCTGTAGTTTTAAGTTTATTATTATTCTAGTATTTTGGAATAGGCAAACACTTAGGTATGTAATAGTAAGTATGACAGTATGATAAGGATGGTCAATACGGCATAACTACTTTAGGAGGCGATGCGTTCTAGCACAGTCCAGGAGTTGCACAGACTAAGTTTTTTGCTGGAATTGCACAGAATTGGAATTGCACAGACTTGGTTCACATCCAGAAGTGCACAGACTGTACCTTAGGGGCCCCGCAGGGCTAGGGCACCCCTTAGGAATAGCATAGCAGTCCCATAGGGCTCGGGCTCCTGCAGGGCTAGGGCAAGAGATCCTGTTAAGTTAGGTTGGGTTAGACAAATTAGCATTAAGTGTGTGCTAATATTTTAGGCAATGGGTTCTGTGCTATTCTGGTTCTGTGCTATTCCAGGGGAAAGTTCATTCTGTGCAATTCCAGTTCAGGACAAATCCGGTTAAAAATGCAGTCTTTGCTATTCCTGGACTGTGCTAGTACATCACATCCTTTAGGATAACTTGTATGTCTTTAATATGAGATCGTGTATTTTATCTTTAATATTATGTGCTGCTCATAATTTATTACAAAGTATTTGAGAAACCTTGTCGACAAAGAGAAGTATAAATGTCTATATCTGATATACTGTATATCTGTATATGTTATTTTATCCAGTCCCCGGCCCCATCTTGGATCATAACCCAGGTTATTAGAGTGATATTAACATATTTCTTGAAGTCAGTTTCTGATTTATCTCTCTAGGCAAAAGCAGTCGAAAAGTTGATTATCTATTTTTTTGTATATTGGCTTATTAGTGGCAATAGAGCCAGTAGAAAAAAATGATACAAAGTAATGAGAGTTGTTTGTTCACTAAACTGCACCTACATTATACAGTGTAATGAAAGTACACACCACATATTTTTGCTTAGTCGCTCAGAATTCTTAATTTAAAAGCAAAAAAACTATACATTTTCTTCAAGTAAGAGACTTTATAGCATATACTAAGGCATCTCCCAGACAGGAATTACCGCAAGAATTATTTCCGGAAATATTTCTCCTCTCAGCCAGGCAAGCTGGGCCGTGAGTGTGTGGAGGGAGGAAATATTTCTGCTGAGGAGAAAATTTCTTTACTAAGGCCGCTCCCAGACTGGTGTTTTCGTAGGAAATTAACACTGGAGTGTTTCTCCGCCGTCCTCTCCCTCCACTCAGCTTTACTACTTAAGCTGAGCTGTTCAGAAAAAATACTCCAGCGTTTTTTTCCAGTCAGGGAAAAAACGCCGGTGCATTTTTTCCGCTATTAGCAAGCTGAGTCAAGGAAGGGGACGGAAGAGAAAATACTCCAGCGTATTTTTCCTCAGAAAACCCCAGTCTGGGAGAGGCCTAAGGAGGAAGGAAATATTTCCGGAAATATTTCCGGAAATATTTCCTGCATTAATGCCGGTCTGGGAGCTCCCTAATGGTCCTCCTACATTTCCTTTAAAAAATGCTTGAGCGTATTTTTTAAATATGCCTTCTCAGCCTGATTGGCTGGAGAGGGAAAAATATTGGCAGTTTTTTTGAAAAAAAATGCCAGTGCTGGAGCCCCTTAATATTGAGAAAAGGCTATAAATTATTTTTATAGTATGGATTGGTTCCACCCTTTCCTTCCTTATCAATACTTGTAATGGAAGTGTGGGGAATATTCGATACCACAGGAAGAGGGACGGTCCAAGTTGTTTAAATAGCATGAATGAGAGCTTGGCCTTTAATGTAAGTAATAAAAAATCCGTTCATCAGTTCTGTAGGAGAGTGAAAATGTTCTGGAATTAAGCCTAGTAAAGTTTTAAAGCATTTTATTGAATAATATGTTGTGTTTGAGACTTATAAGAATACGGGGAAGTTTCAGCAGCCTACGAGTATTTATAAATATCATTATACAGATTGGAACCCAACAGTATCCAGCTGGTCACCACTGCTCCTGGTGTTTCAGCCCTACTGGCATCAAGTATAAACTTCAGTCAGTACATCTGGCGGAGAAACCCCAGGGAAGTGAAAATCCGGAGAGAAACACGCTGGATTACATAAGGAACATGACCATTAAAGGTGCTAGAAATATTCATCAATTTTTAGTTTGTAAGGCCGCTCCCAGACTGGCCAGTTTTGCAAAAACTGTCAGCATTTATTACATTTCATCTGTCCTTTTTTACATTTCTGTCGGCAGTTTTTCTTTCCTCCCAGCCAGCCAGGCATGCTGAGTGGAGAAGGAAATGCAAAAAAAAGCGTGCGCCAGTCTAGTAGCGGCCTAACAGATATTGAGAGGTAACACTTTTAAAATTTGATTAACTTGTAATCAGTATTTACTTTGATTCCTTAATACTATGTTGACCAATTTCAGGCTACTGGTGGGACGGACTACAAGACACTGTAGAATTCACAACCAAAGACATATTAGACGACCACCAAGTCCCACAATATGTCTATGAACATCC